>KN549405.1:98722-110717 GCA_000797555.1 Oesophagostomum dentatum | reverse complement strand
ACTACGAGCAGACAATATAGGGGGGGGGGGGGGGCTATGCAGATACTATGAGCCGGTCGTGCTACAGCAACAGGCGAAACAACTGGGAGCAAGCTCACCACGTATCTTTGCATATGATGCGTGTTTCCAGTGTAGCGTTTTTTTTGAAATGGCGTACTTTTACTGGGTATGAACGGATTATAGGTTACCAATCACGTCGAGGGTTTTTTGATATCCCTTCTCTCTCACTTCCTCCTTCCCCTCCCCACTTATAAGCACAAACAAAATTATGAAATATTTTTACATGCATCCTTTTCTCGTTCCTGTTCATGCATTTACTCCCAGTCGGTCTTTAAAAATCTATGTAAGCCGTAATTTCCTTATCAATAAAAATCGTTGCTGCCTCGTGAAGGCTGCGTCTTAGCTGTTGTGTTTTCGTAAAGAACACACTGTGAACACCATATTTCTGATAGAATCGTTGGCAGGAAAATATGTTTTGCACTACAGTATAATCTAAACATACTTTGTAGTTTGTTTTGAAACAGCTCCAGTTTTGAAAAACAAATCGATAGTTATCGCGATAGAAACCATTCCAGTTAACTGAGAGTATGGAGAAACTACAAAGGTTTATAGTAAATTTTCAGACTTTACTTCCCTTATGCTATTGAGGCGAACAATTATTTTCTGTAAAAACTCCAGCATTCTGTTTTCCGCATACGCTACACCTAATAATTAAATTTGCGAACCTTCACACGTGCGATGCCTTCTTTCGATGAATTCACGAATAAAGTCGGATTGCTGGACATTAGCTTCCACATACGTTCGTATGTTTCTATTTTGGATTCCTAAACAAATTAAAGGCTTTCACAGTTCATTTCCATAAATCAAATCACTTGCATTGAAAAACGACATAGTAGAGCCTCGTCCGAGTGTACCATATTTGATTTTGGTTTGCGTAGATAAATCATCTGCGTTTTCAATTGGAGTTAGCTAAATTGAAAAAGGATTCTCTTTGTTGCATAAGTGAAGATGTTTGGTATTATAAAGAGTTTCACCATTCTCTGTGTTGTAAGAAAAGCAGCTAGATTGGCAGTATAGGAAGAAATGAGTATCATAGTAAAGAACCACCAGACTGCAGTTGCAACCCTCATACTCGGCGCCCTTGGAGACAGTTCACTTCCCTAAAATCATGGATAAAATGAACCTTATAATAGATATGATCCCGGAAAAGTTACATGAGAGAACATTGCATAAGCTACGCGCTCATTCATGAAAAATATCAAAATTAGATCTTCGCTTTTACTTTGCAGGGAAGTGAACAAAGTTAATGGAAAGGTAAGAAATAGGACCATCGATATTCGATAGATGCTTGTATAACTAGGGAAAATTTGAAGTGCGAAGGCGTAATTTTTTTGTTTATGCGGAATATGACATCATAAAATTCGCCCATTTTTACTTTAAAGGCAGCACACACGGAAGAAATCGATCTTGAGATTTTTACATTTTTTATACCCTAGCGGTATGAGTTGCCCAAAGCCAAGGTAAGAAAGCGCAAAAGTTAAAACTCACCGAGAGAATGTCGAAAACGTGCCCATCCCGTTTTCCGCCATGTTACGGGGGTGAGTGGACGAGTTTCCCTGGACTTGCGCAGCGAGCAAGTACGCTTCGGTATGAGTATAGCAACAGCGGGTCACTCTATGGAGGCCGAACGGCGGGAATGGCAGAAATTCTGATTTCTCCCTCCGTAGCTGGTACATTACACTGGAGCGTACTCCTTCCATGGAGAACTCGTCCGCGCACCCCCGTAACTTGGATAAGCGGTATGGGTACGTTTTCGACATTTTTCGGTCAGTTTTAATTTTACTGCTTTTTTACTTTGGCTTGGGGCAACCCACATGGCTAGGGTGTAAAAAATGCAGAAATCTCAAAATTGATTTTTCCATGGGTGTTGCCTTTAATCACCAAAAATGGACTATCCTTTGTACATTAAAACTCAGAAGCTTTTCTGCCTGCATGGCTATTTTACTAATCCAGTGTATCTATAAAGTATATTGGTGGAACATCCTCAATTTTGGTAATTTTCATAGGATCATAGCTCAGTGTCATAAAAGCGTAAGCGTCCGCTCTTTAGGAATTTCTTGGTCAGCCCAGCACTATCTAATGGTCCCGTTCGTTATCCTCCCACCAGCTAGTTATCTACACTTTCTTGCTTACATTTTCTAGTGATGTATTTGATCCATTTGGGATTGGGTCAACTTCGCTGAAACAATCGCGAAGCGAGCAAAACTAATGAATGCGAGGAAGATTACAGCCTGAAGCCTTCCAAAGAGAATTCTAAGATTTGCGTGATTCACTACCGCGCCCTTCGTTTTGCTAGTTCATTTTTGCACAAGCAGTCTTGTGCAATTCTAGTCCGTGCGTGTGGATGATAACAAAGTTAAAGACGTACTGGCGTTGGAAAAAGTACAGGATACTTTTACGCGAAAGGTTCTAATAAGATCTATTGTTTCTATGTATGGCTTAAAATGTTTTGCAGCTCGTAGAAGAAAATTCGATTTAATTACGGTATACGAAATGCTTGCTGGCTAACCTGGAAGTGATAAAGGTGCCCTTTTCAAACTGAACTCCCCATCTACCAAGGGGCCTCTCGCAAACTACTAATAGCGCATTCAAGGAAGAATGTAAGACGAAAGTTCTTCGCGCAGAACAGCCTCAGGTTCCGAAAAACTGGCTAAACATTAGTCATTTCACAAAAATTGTCTGGTTTTGTAGGTATATAGGCCAGTACCTGGAGTCCTAGCTCTCTCTTAATCATACCATTGCTTTTTTTGTTTCATATAATAGTGCTGTAATTTTTTATTATATTTTAGTTGTTGCATTTTTTTCCGATTTTTTTACATGATATTTTTCCATGTAATAAATAGTAATAGCAACAAAGATATGCTCTAGTCATAAGAATACCGTTTAGGATAACCGAATTCACGGCTCATACCTGCTGCATCAACGAGCAAACAGTGAACCAGCATGCGTTTCGGAAACTGAACTGGTTGTCCACTTTATCCCAAGTTCCTGTTTTGTTGTTGTGCACCACTTTTTCAAATGGTGTAATTCTGAAATAAAAAATCGAGTTAGTATCAAATATCACCAGATACAGATAGAAGATCATACTCGAAGCAGAAGAAATATGAGTAATGCTCAAAACCCATTGAAAATTTCTCTATTCTAAATACGATTTTAGAAAAATCTGGTATAACACATGCTAACGCTTTTCAACTGTTTCTATGTACTATGTCTATTTCCGTTCAAACCTTTAAGCTTACACCTGTAGTTCAGAAAAGGAAAAGATGAAATGAGACATGTTTTTATGATATTAGAACGGTCCATATGCGCTTGATGAAAAAAGGTGTGCCTCTTGACAAAAAAAGTTTTCACTCAACTTGCTATAAGCCAAAGTGCCACAGAGGTAACCACATATGATGCGAACGTATACAACCAAACTTCCCAGCTAAGTGGCCAAAGAAACATAAACCAGTCAGTTTCTGCTTTTTGCGGTTTCTGAAACGAATGAAATGGAATTCTACGTTAAAAATTGAAGCTCATATAAACAGCCTCACCTTGAAAAGAATTGAGATTCCAAGGTGCATATACGGTACCGTGAAATCTATCACCTCGCTGCGGCTGTAGCTGATAGTTAACGAGGCAACAGCGAGGTCTGCTTCCTGGAATGTCACTTTTAAGTCGCCTGGTTCTCATTTTATTCTTTTAACTTACTCCGTTAATCAGCTCGCCAACCATTCCATTCCATTTTCCGTTGTCTTCGCGGATGCCATACGATTTGTCTTTGACTTCGTGAATGGCGTAGTCAAATTTGCTCAATCTGGCTATTTTCTAGGCAAAACACTATTAGATAATCAGACCATCTACAGCAAGAATTTTATACCAATTCCTACTACAGTGAAGCGTACATCTCCCTATACTTTTTTGAAAGCGATGTGATTCTTTGCTACACCTAGGGACTTTATTGTCAAGGAAGATTGCAAAACTTAAAGGCACAGTCCCAGGTGGATATCTTTTTTGGGCTTCTGGCATAGGCAGAACCGCGCTCTAATGCTGGTTTCAATGATATAAGTAAAATTGTTCAAAGTCATCAAAAATCCGTTTTCTGAGGTGCTGTAGAGGGTAAAATGGGCGGAGATTTTCCACTATTTTCCACTGTTGGACGAGATCCCTCTTCAGGTTTTGCACGTGTCAGCACAAATTCTATCGTGTTCCCCATGTCAGCTGATATAAGCTACTAAAGCCCTCTCATATCCCACGCTCTCCGCTTCATCTTTTACAAGGAAGAACACGTCGGGTAACATGTGAGCTAGCAAATGCCTCCCTGTTATGCTGGAAATTCGCACATTTGGGAACCAATTAAGCAGCTAAAACATAAGGTTCTTGACAGCCTTGGAAGATAAAGGGCATATTTTTGAAATCCTCAAATCCTGATTGTCTAGTGTATATCGTTAACTCAAAAACGAATATGAGATGGGACTGTGCCTTTAAATAGATACGGATGATCTCTAGCCTCGACTTTTAAGGATTATAGTTACTTTTACCTTTAGAAGGTCTATACAATATCCTTCGTACTTGTCATTTCCTGTGAGTTCATTTTTCGGATCATTACGCATCATTACAAACGGAGCCTCCTGAAAAGAATTAGGGCAGGATGAAAAGATGGAGAAGTGATAAAAGCAAAAATCTCTTGTTGGTTCAAAAACAAGGATCCAGCAATCTAACAGTAAACAATTTTAGTTCCAATTAAAAAAAACCATTCTGCTTTGCTTTTAGCGGGGTTGTGTCGAGAAGCAGAGGCATGGAGATCTCAACAAAAAACATTTTTGCTGTGAATAGGTTCTGTAAATTTTATTAAAGAATCAAACTTACTAAGTACACAGATATTCGTAGTGTCTTATTTTCGAGCGTTTCTCTTTGCGCTAACCGAAGTGAACTTCGTTCCTCATTTGAAAATGGCGTGGTAATCTGAAATAAAATTATACAATTCTCGATTCTACAAATGCTAAAACTCGATTTGCCACGATATGGTTTTGCATTCGCGTTTAATATCTCATAAAGTTTCTTTGTTAAATAATTGTGAAAACCTTTTCACATATAATAGCTAAGAGAGTACCCGCTAGAAGTCGAAACTACTTAAAGGCAGCACCCACTCTCAGATCGCCTTCTGAGTTCTCGATGTATTCCGAAAGATGAACTCAAAAAAGGGTAAAGGTTCAAATTTCTCGGCTCAGAACTCATTCCTGAACGAGAAATTCGCTCCAGAGGACTTATCCACGATTTTGTGGACGAGTTTTCCATTTCGTCGCGCTCTTCCTGTTGGAATCGCCTACCACCTCAGCTGCGATGACATGGAAGGTTTGTACAACTCTACTCATATCAAATGGTTGTAGTGCTCTAACTAGTGTGGAAAATAAAGTGCAACTCGTCCCCGCATCCTTCGTAACTAGTCCACCGAGTACCCGACGTTTCGGTCGTTTTCACCCAACGAGCAACCTACTGGTGCTCTCACTTTGGCTTTTGGCTACTCAGCCACAGAGGTTTCATAAACTACCTGAATCTCGAAATCCGTTTTTTAGAGTGGAACTGTTCCTGAGTTCTTGTTAGATTCTGAAAGAGGAACCTAGAAAGTTGTCGAAAATCAAATTTTTCGGGTCAATGTCATTCATGACCCCTGAAAATCGCTCCAGCACACTCTTCTCTTCCATCAGCGAGTGACTGACTGCTACGCTACTCAACCACCGACGGTTCATAAAAAGTAGTTTATGAAACTTCGGTGGCTGAATAGCCGAAAGCCAAAGTGAGAACACCGGTAAGCTACTCGTTGCCTAGAAAACTGCCAAAACGTCGGTGGACCCGGTGGAGCGACTACTAAGGATGTGGGACGAGTTGTCCCGTCAGTGTGTTTTGCACACTAGTTAAAGCGCTATAGCCACATGAGTGGAGTTGTACGAAGCTTCCATTCCACGCGCTTGAGGCCGTAAGCGAGTAAAAAACTCGTCCGTTAACATGTGTAAGAGTCTTCTGAAGGGATTTTCTCAGCCAGGAATGACTTCTGAGCCGAGAGATTTGAAGGGGTGCATGACAAAAGAAACGATAGCTCGCCGGCTGTCAGTAATCCACACATTTCCTGAACTTGCAGGAAAGCTTTTCTAAGGTTTAAAAGTCCAAACAAGTCATCTTTTATGTTGTGTATTCCGTTTAGATGAGAAAGTATTTTATTAGCAAAAAATGAAGGAAAATGATATAATTTCAACAACAATATGGTAAGGTGTTCTGCCGTTCACGACCGGCTGGCACATTGCTATCGTTTCTTTTGTCCGCCACCCGATTTGAAGCTCAACCTTTTTGATTTCGTGTTTTAGAACCCATCGAGAGCTCAGGAAACATTCTGAGCGTGGGAACTGCCTTTAATACTTTACCCTATTAGATTTTAAGGTTGTGTACTTTGTGCGATTTACGACATATTGAAGAATAAGAGAGGCTTTCCCTTTCTAGGCGGTGCTGTAACTTCAGCTTGATGCATAATTCTATAATTCACCACCATTCATCAGCACAACAGTAATTTCCTCGCAGTCCATCATATCCGCTATGCCTGTCCCTAGCATACCCGATTTTGGTCGCAGTGATGCTTGAAGCGCACCAATAAAGGGGAAATCGAAAGAGGCTGCAATTGTAATCACCCACGAGCTGGAAAGCTAATCGCACCTGCCCATTTGCACTGGACCATTCAGCATACTTATGCAGATTTCTGCCCTTTTTCTTGTAGATATGAATTGTAAAGTTCGAGCGACCTCTTAGGTTGTCTATCGAAATCTTTCCTGTGATTCCTGTTGTTCTAACCTAAACTTTAGCGATCTCATTTGAAAACAAGTAGGAGGCGTATATCTCCCTACCTCATACATCTTCTGCGTTATGGCCTCGCCTTCCGTCCAGTACATATCGCATCTCGGTCGGCCTGTAAAGGTGACGGTGGACAGGGATGAGTTAAGCACACTGAGGGTGTCCTTCCACACTGCGTCGTTCAGCTGAAGATTTCTAGCTTGTAAGCCATCACTTTTTAGTTGTCTAGGAACATACCGTCATTTCCTTAAACTCCGAAGTCAGCGTATCCCTGTCAAATAGCGAAAACGTCGTAATGTTGCAATGCTCTGTCTCTGAGAAATTCGTAGTATGCAGAAGTGCTGTATCCTGAACACAAAACTCGACATTGTTAGAAATCTCCCATCTCCCGGAGCTACTCACCCAATGCATGATCACGTAATGATTCATTGTCCCGCAGAGCCCGAACTTGGCCGCAGCCATTAATAGATCCAAGATGTGATCTAGAACCACATGCACAACGAAGCGTGGATTTGCTAAAGCAGTTTCTTAAAAGACCAAATCTTCTTTGATGATGCTCTAGATTTTCATTTTTGGAGATCAATTGTACGTCATACCGAACTGCCATTTTTCTAGGAACAAATCTAGCCACTACATCTGCTCCCAGGACCATGATCGTTTTTGCCTTTAAACCCCATCGCCGCAGAAAAATAACAGTTTCCATGTTTCTTCTTCTTTAAACCTGGGCATAGTTTGAATATCTTGAATTTTGCTTTGCCAACCAGGTTGTTAGGTGAAATATTTATTGCCTGACGTTTCGACAAACCGTCTTCTTCAGAGGCCTGTCATATTTGTCGAAACGTCAGGCAACAAATATTCCACCTAACAAACTGGTTGGCAGAGCAAAATTTAAGAAATTACCACTTACTAGATGCTTAAACAGCATGGATTCCTGAGCTTCCTGAGCTTTAGGGCTACCTATAATTATCGAAAAACATAGTTAATAAAGTTTACGCTCGAAATTGGCCACGAATTTCTAGTTCGTTTTTTAAAACCTATTTAGGCGACTTCCCAATTGACCCTTCCTTTCCACATATTCCAAATTTCTTTCAGGGTCTTCTTCAGTATTTCTGACCTTTTGCTAGGGGGGATGAGCTGCTCCAAAGTTATTTTCGTTCATCTGTTGTCAGCTTTATGGTTAGATGGCTAACACTCTGATATTCTTCTTTCGCTGTGTGTTCCGCTGCATAGTGAAGATAGAGGTCAGTCGGTGAGAAGCTTCCCTAAAGGTCAAGCTTCTTTATCAGTTCTTTTTTG
Organism: Oesophagostomum dentatum; assembly: GCA_000797555.1. Classification (NCBI taxonomy): domain Eukaryota; kingdom Metazoa; phylum Nematoda; class Chromadorea; order Rhabditida; family Strongylidae; genus Oesophagostomum; species Oesophagostomum dentatum. Next base: position 102,542 of record KN549405.1, on the reverse strand, counting down.
AAATTGTTCTTCGCTGTCCGTCGAGCGTCTGAGAGAAATCGACGAAGGCCTCTCCATCACTCGAAAGTTTTCGAGTTTCACTTTTTCTTTCGATGTAGATACTCCTCACGAAATTTGTGCTATTCGAGTCTATTCAAAGTCAAATTCTCTGTGATTCGCTTAGTTCCATAAGCGTCTTCTGTGTTTTATCAGTATATCTCGAAGCTCGAAGAACTCGAGAACGTTAACTTCCGCAGACAAAGATAGGAAAGAAATCATCTAGACGCATATGAGATAAGGGCTTCTTAAGAATAGCATTGTCGTATGCAATGTCATTTCTCCTCTTAACAACAGCAGATGTTCTTTCCCAACTGGTAAATGAATAACACGTCTCCCCAAAACTTGGTAGTCGGGAAAAGGTTGCATAAATTTTTCACAATTTTCCTGGAATAAATAACCTGGAGACGTGAAAGACATATTTGAAATCAGCGTTTCTGAACGTTCGGGCATGGTTCTTTCTCCGATCGCTGCCATTGGTCAGTTTCCTTCGTCAGGTGATTTAGCTCGTACTGAGTAAGTTTTGAAAAAAGTGAAACATTATCCTCATAAAAGTGTTACTGTTCATTTTACAAACAGTTATACCGGAAGGAGTAAATCCTCACTCCATTAGTGTACCCGCCTACTGCAAAATTTTCTCTAAGGAACACGTGCTAATTACCGTATTTGTTCTTAATGTGCTTAAGAGCTGGGCGGCTGTCGTTGCCGAGCTTCACCAGATGGCAGCGAAAAGGCTTCCCAAAATTGCTGGCTGAGATGATTTGCGTAAGATCGATGAACTCTGGAAAATGAATAGTTAAAGAACATTCAAGAAAAAACCCAGTGAATTCATGGGATTTCCTTAAGATGTAAGGGTGGGAAAGATCGCGACGCGTATGTAAGCACTCGCAAAATGGACGGGAGTTACGTACCATCCTCTGTATTATAGAGTAGCACGACGTCCTGCCAACCCTCTTTTCTAATGAAAGCAACGACTGCGCGTGAGCGTGCAGCAAAGGGTGCGACCAATGAAATGGCATGTCCTGGACCCTTCAAAGTTCGCTCGTCGAATCGTACTGATGGGATCATAGCCTTCTAAAAATGTTGAGGTTAAACCGCTTACAGTCTGAAATTTTCTCCTTAGTGCATGAGTTAAGAGATACGAAAACTGAGTTTTAGACATTATCTGACGCATTGTTTTCAGGCAGACACGGAGAGCCAAAATACTGTACATGTTTAGAATGGGAACCAAAAAAGAGTTCTAACTTAGAAACTGCTTTCTTACCCTAGCAACGCTTTCCACGAAAGCTGCCGCCGCGTATGCGAAGCTTGATCCTTCGGACAGCGGAAGAACTGCAGCAACGGCACCTTGCTCGATTACCCGACAGACTGTAATTTACTTTTTTTCTTCACTAACAGTGTAAGTCATGGTATTATCGCGTGTGCTATCGCTCCATAGGCAGACCTAAGCTGCGAAAGTAGTAAAATGTCCATCATATCTGCTCTGCTGTTCATTCACAGAAATAGTGCCGAGTAACTCCCCTTTCGCGGACTAAGACCAGTGAGATGGGCGGAGACAAGGACCAGACAGAGCGCCGCATGTGTCTAAATAGCTTGAAAATAAATGGAAAGCTTCATAAACAAACGTACTACTCAACATTAAGCTAGTTCCCGCTGTTTGAGCAATTTGGAAACGTGTAGTGCTCCGATAAGTGCCTGGCCCCGCTCACCTTACTAGTCTTAGTCCGCGAAAAAGAATGTACATGTTTATGCAGTCGCGCACCAACTGCGACATGAGGCGATCCGTATCGTTGGAGTGGTGACTCTCCGTTGTCCCTAGCACTCCTATAGCAACGTTTTTACTTCGCCGGTGCACGACAACGAAGGCCACTCTGAATGCCTATTGGTCGTCGGCAACGACCGATCGATATGCATCGAACATGGCCCGTCGTCGTCGTCTAACGGCGGAGTAAAAACTGTTTATCACTCGTCGTAGCGCAGCTGATACGTGATTGCACAACGTCCAGTACCCAGCACCCTTTCTATGGATGGGTAAATGCTGTTTAAAAAGCCGTAGAACGAAGGAATTTACTAGGATGCAAACTTGGATATGAAGAATTCCAAGTAAGAGATTGACAGATACTATTCTAATCCTGTGCGCTGCGTGTATGAACCAAGTATTGTCTTTTTCGATGACCAGGTCGGTTAGGTGGGTGGCAGCAGTACGCCGTTCGTGTCCAAGCTGAAGGCTAATACCCGCTATTTTAATCAGTTTGGATATGTGAGGGTGCCCGGCCCATCCCACCCCAGCGTTCTTAATCCGCTATGAGTGTAGATTTTCCTGCAAGAGAACCTTGCAAAGTACATATGCAGTAAACTCACATTCAGGAGAGATCCTGAATACTGGGCGAGACTTATAAACAACCCAGTCGAATCCATAGGGCCAGATTCGCTTGACTGTTGTCTCGAACTCGGTTGGAACTGCTAAATTTTGCAACGAATAACTAAATCAAAGGTCATATTTCCATCCCTCAGGATAGGTCAAAAAATAGTCCGAGATTACTAGAATATGTGCTGCAAGAGCTTGTTCGAAGATTGTTATTGTTCACTACTTTCAGAATTTCCATTTCCACGAGAGAAGTTTTAAACTTTTATCAAGAGCAATATTTGCTTTTACTTCACACATATTTCGGTTTTTTTCCTTAACTTAGTTTCAAATGTCTAGGATAACATTAGAAAATGCGTAATTTTTGCGGCTTTTATCCTGAGTTTTTCCTTCCATTTCTCCTAACTTTTCTTTACTCTTCTTATTTTCTTCTCCGGAATAATCAATAGAGATATTTCTGTTAAATGATGCCGTTTTTTCTAAACAAAACTTGTTTTAAAAGTAACAATTATTCGAAGTAATGACCATGCAGCAATCTGTGATATGCAGGCATTAAGGAAAGTCTTTTTTTAAATTTTTTTTAGGAGAAAACGAAAAATATTAAAGGAAACGGAAATTTTTTTCGTAATTTATCTGCAATTAGTGACTATGTCAAGGCTAGTAACATTGTGGAATGTCAAAAAGCTAAATCTCACCTATTTTATAAGCGGTGCCGATAGCTAGAACCGCAAAGACGAGGACCAGCATAGCTATTAACTAATCTCCCAGCGTTCCAGTCGCCAAATTGGCTGGCCCTTTACTCCATTAAGTGTGCTAACGGAGTTCGACGGCAGAGTTTCCTAAGAGTAGCAGGTCCACCAAATCTGGGAATTCTAAGAAAATAATCTTAGGCTGGAGCAACAACGGACAGCGACTCGGATGGGGATATTTCACAGTCTTACTAGATATAGATGGGGAATTGTCCCGTATATGTCGTTTCCGAAGGTGCTTTACACGCTATACATACTTTATTCACAAGGGCAATAGGCGTACTGCTTCCATCATCTGCTTATACTGACTAGTCAGAAGCCTATTTGCTCAAGCTAAATTACATTATACAGTTTTTTTTCCAAAAATATTTGAACATTTCTGGAGCCTTTTTCAGAAATATCTGAACACTTTCAGACGGGAGCTCTGCGTCTCTTCCCACGCTTTTGTCTGTACAGTACTACTATGCAATGCGTCCCTTCAGAGCTCTGACAAATTCATGCAACCGTGGCACAAAATAAAACGTCTAAATATTTTTAACAACCACTTATGACTTCTGACCGCCTTACATAGCGTCCTCTCACCGTACAAAGAAATAGCAATTTAAAAAATCAAGTATTTTTTAAAAGGTTCATCGCCCTCATAACTGCATTAAACGAATATCTAGAAGGG
>KN549405.1:59278-72331 GCA_000797555.1 Oesophagostomum dentatum | reverse complement strand
ATAATAGAGTTGACCGGACGGTGCAGTGTTGTAAAGTGTTCAGAGACAGAAATCATCAGTCATGGAGCGAAATTCCACTCAAGACCAACTCTTGACCGTAACGGCTAACCATCAGTTTGCGCTCCAGCTAATCTGGAGACGCCTTTTTTCTGATTTCTGTAAGTGCACACTGCACAGCACTGCACCGACTGGTCAACTCGACTGTAGCCATAGTCGCCGTCTGAGGTTACAGAAGCTGCGTAGGCTGCAGACACCACAGGATACAATGGATTAAATGGGGTCTCTTTCATATCTGACACTGAGCTCTGGCTTTAGCGCTGGAGTGAACAAGGGCCAATGAACTACTTACTCTCTTTGTCGTGGACTACGAGGAGTGATGGGTGGGGCCAGGGCACCCAGCGGGACGCCGTACGTGTTCAAGTTGGTTAAAACACCGAAAATCAGCTCAGTTTTAATCGATACTGTTCCAGTCGGGAGCCTGACCTCGCCCACCTCCACTTGTCTTGGTCTGTGATAAAGAGAATACTTTTTATTACTACTCGTAATCAGCAAAAAAGCGAAAATCATGGAAAAAACCATAATTAGCTAGGAAAACGCTTGGCTGCATAAACTGGACTACGTACATGCTCGTCCTATTGGCGGGACAACTCGTCCAGTTTGTTAACTTGGACAAACCTCTTTCAGCTTCTTCTCAGTGGATTGTATTTTTTTGCTCTTTTATCTCTGTTTTGGAGAAATTTTGTGGAAAGTATTTAGTAATGCAAAAACCTCAAAATTCGTTTTTTTCTCCCATGGGTGCCTTTAGTAGTCAGAAGATAAAAAATGAACTCAAAGCCGCAATTATAATCTACAAAGGTTCTTCCAAATAGACTTTTCGATAAGTGGACGGGGCCAACATTCATACAACCGTTGTCATAAGTCGATGACGATCAGCAGAGCGACGAAAAAATAGTTTCTATGGTATTGTGGACACATTCGTGTAAAATTTCGGTAACTGGACAGGTTTTCTACTTTTTCCTTGCGAAATCTTAAGATTTCACTTTGAATAGCAGAAGACCTTTTGTGAGGCCTCTTGAAACAAGTTTATCCAGATTTAAGCCTAAACCTAGGCACAGGAAGCTTCTTAGCTTAAGCTTATGCTTGGATCAAGGCTTAGGCCTAGATTTAGCCGGATTAACTGCGGGATTACTGTGCCAATCGGACTTAACATCTCATTCTGTCTCCTGGAACTCTTTTTCGCGGACTATGACTAGTGAGGTGGGCGGAGCCAGACTTTCTTTGGACTATAAAGGGAGTGCAAGGCAACTTGAAAAGCAAGGAAGCGTGTCGAAACGAAAAGAACGGACCAACATTATGCTAGTTTTCGGTGTTTTAACCTGTTTGAGCACGGGTAGCATCCCTTTGGATGCGTGGCCCCTCCCATCTCACTAGTCGTAGTCTACGAAAAAAAAGTATATCCCGCGCCATTGATTTTAATGTATCGATTGCTCAGCATTAGGCGCAAACGATGTCAAAATAGTCGCTTCTTCCAGGAGTCTCTTATTCCCTTTGTTTCTTTGTCTTCTTGGGTTGTAATCACACCGAACTGTAGCCCTCACTGGACTATAAGCGGCGAACTATCGCCGAGTTTTTTTTTGGGTGGATGATTCTAACATACCAAATTTATGATTGCTAATGGCTATCGATAAGTTTGCAGAACATTTTCTTTTTTCTACCAGTTCATTGCTGGCTTTTCTCTCCATTTCTTGGTCGTTCGATTACCGGATTGCATCGCGTTTTCGCTTAACGCATATCGCTCATGGCCCCATCCTTCAGCATAGGTTACATCGCACGGATGACGAAGTCGAAGTATAGATAGGCCCTAAGCCACTGCAAATGAAATGAAGGTTGATTAATGTTTCCATTATACCCTTACAAATTATGGGACGTAATTAGGCGCGGGATATTATGTGCTGATGACGAAGATTCCGTGAGAGGACATTCGTCAAATGACGTAGTTCTCCACCTAATGCGAATGAATGAGGTTATTAAAAGCCAGCATGCGCGGAAAACGAGGCTGGCGAGATTTCCGTGTGCTACTCGATCTTTTTTTAATACCTATTTCAGGTTAGAGGCGACACTTCTGTCCAGAACGACAACTTTTCGACGGGTTTTCATATAGGGTGGAGACTGGGTTAGAGTTCAAAAATCTCCGCTCAAATATATTCTTCACAAAAAAAAACTGTGCCCCGCATGTAAATGCCGCGTAAGTGAGGGGCTTCATGGACGAGTTTTCTATTTTAGTGTATCCTTTGTTCGGATCGAGTGCGTTGTCTCGGCATAGAGAATTAGAGAAATCTAAAGAATTTGAATTTTTTTTCAAAGGTGACCGCCCAATACTGCGCTCCAGCAGAAAGCAAAATAGACAATTCATCCGCGAGACTGCTCAGATATGCCGAAATACCTTCTTGCAGGTTATCATCCATCAGAAATGGCAACTGTGGGGATATTTTGAACTTTATCCTATCTCTAGGTCTGTCTTTCAAAGGTCGTCGGATACTAAAGATGCGTTTTAACCGTGGGAACTGTCACTAAATTTAACGAACTCGCTGCTTACTGAGAAATGAATAAGAGATAAATAAGATGTCAATATCTTAGAGCTAAAGGAGGTTTCGGTTGCTAAAGAGCCGAAACCGGTACTTGCTTGCAAGATAATTGTAAGAGTGAGGCTTAACTGAGACTAAGCAGCGATCATGAACGTTCAGAAACCGCAGCTATGTAAAAGAGTAACAAATTAAAAACAGAATTAAAGTTCTCGATCTAAAATGCAGATGCTCACATAACAGCTTGACAATACGACTTTCGCGAACGTCTAGGGGATGTTTTAAAAATTTTATGTCAAGTTACATTAGGTCACATACTCACTTCTGAGCCTCTTAGCGAATCGGCTGCTTCACAACTATGGAGAAGAGTGAAGGCAGAGGCGTCGCGTCAGATTTTGCAATAAGCTCAGTATGCCTGAAGGCCTGAGCATTGCAAAAGGGCAAGTTTTAAGACAACAATGATCAAACATCATGCTTCAGGTACTCGAGGACTTTCGGTGAGTGAATGAGTATCGAATTTACCTAATCAAATTTTTTAAAAAGTAGAGAATGCAGAATAAACACATTCCGACATCTTTCAAAATCAATGAATTTTGAGCAATTTGGAAATTTTATTTTCTTTGAATAAGAAAATCGAAGTTTGCTGAAATGCTACTTTGATTGTGCACAGGCTTGCACGAGTAACTTAATTTTCAACTTAGTTTGAAAAAGATGAATAAAATATAGGGTACAGCTTTTAGTTCTGCAAAAATCTAAATCGGTATGCTACATTTTTCAAGCCAAATCTTCTCAGGTATTCAGTTCAGGGCCAATTGGCCAATTCAATATCAGATCGAAAATATACGACACGAACTCTTTGCAATTTTGTAGGTGGGGTAGGTGTGGGGTGACATGTGTTGTTGGTCGATTGACATCAAATGTATGTATGTTATATTAAGGTCTGAAGGCGACCTTATTGATCGAGAGTTAGCCGGCAGGTAAAGCCTGTGCATAAAGAGTTGCGTTATAGCATTCCAAATATATATTGAAGAAAGAAAAATTTGAAAAGAAAGGAGCCTCTCTCTATGGAAACAAAAAAGTTGGCGCCTTCATGAGACTAAAGTTATTTATCTATATCCAAATTTTTACGTCTTTTTAACGGCACATCTAAAATTCTGAGATTCAAGATCTACTTATTATTAATCTGTAGACAACTACCCCCAGGCCATCAGTAAATCACGAAATGGAAGTGCTTACTGGTAAATTTGGCATGATTCTAGGAAAGGTTAGCGACATCCTCAAATGTACGCAGGAGTAACACCTTTATTTATTTGTTTATTTATTTATTTATTATTGAATGGAATTAACCATGTGAAGGCTATAAAGTGAAAAAGAATACATACAAATATAACATTAACATAAATATTCTATTAATGTTAAATACAATCCATCAAGGTTACATTGTTTAGGGATTTATCCAGCTAGGAAGCAAACATCCAAAGTTATCGGTACAGTTTCTCAAGGGGATGTTTCAGGTTATCTGATTTCAACGGGATGTTGTATCGCTTGGTTATATCAGTGTATTTACAGGTCCAGTATGATTAATGAAGAAGAGGTTTCTGATAGATTTTTTTTGGCTTTTCTATAAACGACTTTCTCTTTTGCTCCTCTAGTGTTTGATGCACGTGTAGAGAAGAAACTGCTGCTATTAATTTTGATTTGATCGAATAAAATTTTGTGAAACATCACCAGGTCATAAACTTTGCCTGTGAAGACTATGCCTGTAAAGACTATGTTTCGGAAAGAACTGAAAGGTAGCAAACTGAAAAATCCCACTTCGTAAGTTTTTAGAAGAAGGTGGAATCGGAGTTATGGACACGTGTCAAACCTTGCTTGCACAGTAACCCTCAGCCATGGCTCATGAGCTACTTGTAAATAGGAAGTATATGCAAAGTATCGATATAAAAATTTCAAGCTGCTAAATAATAATTCTTCAAAAAGAGGTGCTCGAGCTGGACGCTAGGGCTGGTAAACCTAATACAAAATTTGAATACACACCTATGACGACTGAAGATAAATTCATTTCGCTAAAAGGCAGAGAAACATGTGAAATCTCAACTCGAATTCAAGTTTTAATACTCTGCTCTTTTCTTAATTCTTTTTTTTTCTAAAAATCTTTTAGAAAGCAGATGCAAGTTGGAGATGTCGAGGCATTCAATATCTAACCTACGACGGCGAGGAGAGTAGGAGGCGCGGCTGGTTTGCCTAGGGAGATGAGTGAGTGCTATGCGATGCTCGGATGTTGCAACGGCAGCTCGAGCACACATTAGGGGAAGAGGAGCTCAGTGTGCGAATGCCTGAGGGCAAGAGCGCAGCCGATTCATTAATCGCATTTCCAACGAATTTAGGCGACGCTTCCCTCATCGTTGTGTTTTCGGGGACACGCTTCCCACAACAAATACGGAAATTTTAGCGTTCTAGCCTCACACCCAAAAACTGGTCAAGATGTTTTTAAAAATGACGTGGATCATTCAGTTTTGAACGGTCCAACAATAGCAGTTATTTAGCAATAATAGACTGTGATTCTACGAAAACAGCTAGTCGTATAAACCAGCTAATTCGAGCGTCTCTGCGGCTTCTTTCGCTAGTTTATCCAACCTTCACTAGGAAATTGACCATTTTTACGCTACTTCTTTAACTTTCTCAACCAGTGTAGCCGACAAGCCTGTGAATCCATAGACGAAAGAGAAATCGAAAGCAGGCTTCCATGTGGGAGGCACTTATTAAAAGCGCTGGCAGCTCTCTCAGAAAAGCGTTGAATGTCGCTGGGATAGCGAATATCTCCATTCTCTCCGCTGTCAACACAGCGGGTAGAATGCTATCAAGTCGGTGCAAAAGTTCTCAGAATTTTCTTTAATTTCGAAAACAAAATTTATTTGTCAATGGTGAAAGGGAAACATCAACCTTATGTCATAGCAATTGTACCAGCAATTGTATCAACCTTATATCATAGCAATTGCCAACTCCTTATTAGTCTGCAGATAAATCTTCAGGCCCACTGATTTGTTGCTGATACAAGCTAAAAAAGGATTTTTTTGGAGCGGCTTCGAGAGCGGTCCCTTTCAAAACTTTCCTACAATCTTAACGTGTAGGAAAATTTTTAAAGTGAGCTCCTGAACAGCATGGAGGTAGTATTCAGACAATGTATTGTCTATGCTAAAGATTTTTTCGAGAAACTTCCGTTGGTCTAGCTTTTGAAGACTTTTATGGTAGATTATCAAAATTCTTGGCCTATTTTTACACCCAAAAATCCCCAGAAACGCACATGTTACTTTTTTCTTTTTTTGGAGTGTTTGGCTAAGAAACACAAATACTTCAGCCACCACATCAACTCGTACTCTTTCAAATGAGCCTATTCCGATCTTCGTCCTTGCGTTCTACCTGGAGTGTATGAAGGTGAGAGTAAAACGCGGCGCCACTAAGAGGTCGCTTTTCGTCTCTCTCTGCGCTAATATTTTCTTGGTGCTGAACTTCGTTGTTCAACTGCTGCAATGGGCAAGCCAACGACATCAAGAAGAGCCATCGTCATTGAGGATTCATCTAAGGGTGAGGCAATGCCATTTTGGGCAAGTAAGCTTATTGAACATTTCTATGCTCATTCTTTGTCAGTGCAGCGCTCACTCAGCGAGACCTTTGACCGCGTGTTCTCTGAGCTAAACGACCTGAAGCGCTCTCAATCTCAGATGCTTTCTCGCCTATCTACCTTGGAAAACAGAATTTTATGCTCGAGTTCATCAGCTAATTCACAGCAGAGCATTCTATATTCGACTATGGTCAAAGTAAGAGCTGATAGCCAGCGTATCGATGAGAAACTGAAAATGATCACATGGGTTGGCATAGACGAGCAAATCGATGAAGAGGCCACCCGGCGTTTTGACCGCGAGATCCTCAAAGAAGCGGTTTACACGTCAGAAGATACGGATCTTATAAATGAGTTTGACGCAGGTAAAATAAAATGCTTCCGTTTCCCGAGTGGGAAACCTTAAGGTATTACAGGTAAATGTTGTATCATTAAAATTTCCCTACAAAGTTAAGCTTCAAGAGATACACTTTTAGCTCGTATGAGAACAGGTCGTCAATCTCTTACCCGCAAATTTGCGCACTCTTTCGCTCGTCGCGACTACACCGCCGAGGAGTTGAAGGTTGACCGAGCCCTGAGGAGGCAGGCAAGTGACATGAATGCTCGAGGAGGCAGGTTAGCGTACCTTGTTCACGATTTCGATATAGTAAAGCTTCGCACTCCACGAGATTTACCGCGCAGCCCCCTTACACAGCCTTTCTTAGTTAGCCACACTACCAGCCAGTATTAGTACTTCGGTCCTAAGTCGTCAAGCCAACTCCAGCGACGCTGTTGCTTCTAATTTCGCCTCTCAACTCGATGCTCGATGCAGTTCAAATTTCAACGCCCATCCCTCCGCAAACTCTCAGGTTTTGTTCGCCTAGGGAGAACAACACACAAACTGTTTTAGTAATATTGATAACTGTTCTCAGACTGAGTTATTCCGCATAAATTCTTCATTATTTTTTCAGTCTAAATATATCTACTTTTTCAATGCACGTTCTATATGTAATAAAATACCCCAGCTCCACTTCCTCTTATCTCGATGTCCCTTGGCCATTTTTGTTAGCGAGTCATGGTGTAGACCTGAAATCATTGCTGACGCCAACTTAACGGGAAATTACGATGGATATAAAGTATATCGCTGCGATAATTGCAGCGGCATTGCAGGTGGAGGAGTTTTAGCCATAATTCGCACTGAGGCCCCCCACCATCTAATTTCTTCCAAAAATTTCTCTCCGTTTTGTCAAGTTCTAATAGTTAAATTCGAGGCTAGTGATAAAAATGCCGTTTTCGCACTTTTCTATCGAAGCCCCTCCTATGGGCCAGATGACTTCATGAAAGCGTTTTCTTTTGTTGGTGACTTCCTTGAGACAAATTATGACAGCGTTGTATTAGGAGATTTTAACTTTCCTGAAATTCACTGGCACGATTCCAAGTTCGGTAATAGCGGTCTCTCTTTATCTGCTCGAAATTTCCCCTGTTTCTATAAAGAACATTCGCTGTTACAGTTTGTTACTTTACACCCATATGGGCATAATATTCTTGACTTGGTATTCTCTAACAATGAAAACATCGTTCAGAACGTTAAAGTCGCTGAACCTTTCTCTACATCTGACCATAGTGCCATCCTCCTTGAGCTTTCCCACCCTATTTTCTCTACAAGACGCAATTCGAGATATTACGATTTCCACTAGAAAAAGGACTAGAAAAGGTGAAAATATGGGCTTTAGAAATAGCATGCTCAAAAACGATGTGTACTGGACTGGCTGGCCCATAAGCACCTTCACTGCAGTACGAAATCAATTCTTTGAATTAGATTTTGGCTCTCTACCGATCAGCTGGCTTATGGCTGTGCTACTGCAAGTTGTTATTTAACCATTTATTGAACAATTACCGGTCAATGGACGGCTGAATTTCTTCATCGCCTCACGATTATCTCCCGACTCATTGCTTCATCACCGTGTAATCGGTAAATTATCGACTTGATGATCGACTATCCATATATCGATTTTCTGAATCAGCTTTCAATGAGCCATTGATCCATATATACAGTGTATTATATTTTCTCTTTTATATTTTAAAGGAACCTCTTGCAGTTTTGCTCAGGACGACAGTCGTGCACGGAGCGTCAGCGGAGCAGCCTCAGCGCGGGAAGCTCTGGACTCTAGCCAAGTTAGCAGATTGATGGAAGTACTGGGCCCATTGCTGGTACTTTTGGCATGGATTCTGCTCTTTATCTTCTCGTTTTTTTGTTTCTTTCGCATTTTCTCATTGCTTTTTAGCTGGGAAACATGATAGAAACACAAAACGAGGAGAGAATATCATAATCTAAGAAAAAAAAAACGCCGGCAGTGAACTGGCTTCCGTTGATAGGTCAAGTTGGGTCCTATTTAGAGCTGTCCGGGCTGCGGCTGAGCCGCCGACACCCCGTGCATGACCATCGGCCTATGCAAAACTACACGATGTCACTTCGGAATGTGAGACAAAGGTCATGTCGTTACCTAAGCCGTGTCGAGCACCGTGAGCACCATCCAATCGATCAATACCTGTCTTACAGATAGACATAGTGACATACATAAACACGCACATACACGGATGCATAAGCCTCGTATTAATAAGGGTAATGTCCCAAAAATTCCATCATTTTCCTAAAGTGCCGAAAGTTCGTTACTAACTTGCGTTCATCTGAAGGTGAGAAAGGGCTTCAATCGTAGTGCAGGCATATTCATGGTAAATCTTTAATGAACTGGCGCACATGAAAATTCTAGAAGTGTTTAGTGCAAATTTCAGCAAGAAAGCCTACGTAATGGACAGGAACACTATCAATGGCGGGAAAGGGAATGCAGGTAAATTAGCTGTTTTCAAAAGATCAAAGGTAAATAGCGTTTGGCTGATTGTAGACGAAGTTCGGCTGATGATACATTCCATATTGTTGACTGTAAATATTGCTCATCTGATGATAAATACTGTTGCGTTGCGGAGTCCACTGTGCAGTTTGCAGGTCAACAGAGCAAACGCCTGAAAACAAGAAAGATCAAAACAAGCTCGTTTCTTCTAATTTCTGAAATCTACTATTATTTTTTGGTTTGCTGCACGTAGCTAAGAAAGGTCTGACACCGTCATCTTGCTAAAAGGCAACGCTCCGTTTATAGAGCCGCTAAAGGCTTTCTTCTGAAGTAGCTTTCCCGGGTCTGATTTCTGAGTCATCGTCGGGATTTAGACAGTAAAAATTGTACAAACGTAAAAACCTCGCGACATTCTTTATGCTACCGTAATGACTGATCAAACCATCTGCCAAATAGGACTACAATAATGTCAGTTTTAGAACATCGGAAAACCCCATGTACACACCTGACAAAAGATTGAATTGATCGAAATAAGTTAGAATCCGAGAGGCGCAACAACGCAACTCAGTTTCCTTTATTCTGTGCGTAATCATCTCTGTGCCGACTAATATTACAATTTTGAGAAATTTAGGCATAAGACAAACATCTCCCTTTCAGTGGCGGTCCGAGGCAAGGGGATGAATGCCGGAAATGAGTCCGAAAATTTTTGAAAGTGGTCTAGAGGCCACGAAAAAATTGAAAAAAACGTTAATCTAAAAATCGACTTATATTATCGATTTGAAACATCGATTTTCTCACTTTAGAAATTTTAAAAATATTTTTAAAAATTTAAAAATTTATTTTTCCCTGGGTCCGCCCCCCCCCCGCCTGCTTTCGGTCTGAGGGAGGGGCGTCTCCCCGGGAAAAATTCTGCGACCGCCACTGCTCCTTTTCAGTCATTTTCTATCTTGATCAGGCCTAATTTCTGCATAGAAGCAAAGTATACAAAGTAGACAAAATAAATCCTACTATTTGCACAACAAATTCTAAAACGTTTATGTGTCATTTATGTGCCGTTTATGTGTCGGGTTTTCTAACGTGCTAAAGCATCAGTGTCATTCTTCTTTTCGTTTCTTCGATGAATCGCTGCCATGTTTTGTTTAATCGACTGCGAATTGCTTGAAAGCATAAAAAATTATACTATTACTGATAGAAATGATGCTGCTCAAATCTGAGGAACGTGTCTGTTCGTAGGACTGTGCCTACTATCACCACTTGAGGGCAGTATGTGCAGAGTATTATGCTCAGCCGTTGTCTGCTTTCAATAGCTGGAAAACGGCGTTTTATGGAATGTGCTGAATTGGCTAAAAAAGCCTTCGTTTTATGGCGCTCGAGGGCAAAACTGAACAGTACAATTTTAACACTTGTATATAAAAAGGATTCCTCTTTCGTTCCGATTCAGAATCCGAGACATTAGAAATCCTTACAGCTTTTCATTTAAATGCGAGCTGTAAGTGCCGAAACAGGATGGCCGGGGATAGCTGAACTGGAGTGCAAAGAAAAGCCTAGTGAATCATCGTGAATACAATTATCTTAATTGTGAATGTCTTCAGTGGCTAATCGGAACAAATAAAGTTTTTTTTCGTCAGAGTAAAGAGGGAGAGTAGAGATTGCGTGTCATGTGTAACGTGTATACTTTAGTTGTGGTTGTTATGATGCGGATAACTTCCTTATCCGTTATCATTGTTATTATTCAGCTATTATTCAGCTCCTGCTCTTGTCACTACGCTACGGAATAAAGAAGTAAGGACTTTCGTCGAATAAACAGAAACACCACTGGACACATCGGCATCGGCTACACCGGCACCCAGCAGTTGAGATCTTAGGAGCGCAGGGGAGACTGCGCCTAAGATCTTGCCAGGGTGCGGTGTACCATACTCATGCACAAAATTTAAACGATTAATATGAAGTTGCCATCAACATTTTTTTCAAAGATTACAAAGCAGATGTAGTCAGTTCCTCTGGTTTCCTTAAAAACTGAGCAGCAGCTATTAAGAGGCCCCATATTTATTGGTGCACTAGCTTCACAGCGATCAACCAGCATCACTGCACGATCCCGGAGGTCAGTAAGTGCTATCACTTTCCAGGAAAACTCAAGAAATTTCTTGTTTCCGTCAACAGCGAGTTGTACGTGTGCTGCGCCACGTGAAAATATCGACGATTCTAGCGAACACAGAACATGTGATCTTGAACACAACATTAGCGGTTGTGGCCACCAACGCAAAGCTCTTTTAAATTTGTCGCAACAGCTGTTTTCAACTAAAACTTTTTAGGAATATGCGCAGCGAAATATTTTATTTACGAAGATTGTAAGTTAAAATTATCAAAAAAAGCGCCAGTAAACCATAAATCGCAATAACTCGTAGTAATGCCCTGATTTACATAGCACTTTGTTGCGCACTTCACATAGTACTTTGTTATGCACTTCTTTAGTTCACAGGATAGTAAGAATAGTAAGGAAGTTATCGTTTTTGCTAAGAACATAGTGGTTAGTAATGCCTTTTTAAGGTAATTATGTAGTAATTATTTAAGATAGAGTTCGGCGGGAGCATATATGTGTGTGTAGCACTGGCGGTCGCAGAAATTTCTTTCGAGGGGGGGGGGCTCAGACCAAAGGTGGGCGGGACTGGGGCGGGGTCAAGAAAAAATCGATTGTAAAAAATTTTAAAAATTTTTTAGAAAAATTTTAGAGCGGAAATCGATATTTTTGACCAGTAATAAAATTATTTTTAAAATCTTTGGCCTCTAGGCCACTTTCAAAATTTTTCGGGCCTATTCTCGGGGTCGGACACGTCTATGGTCAAACAACGTTTGTGAGCCATAACACTTCCTCGACTACATAAAATCAAACAGATTATGTGCAGATGAATTTCAAAACATGAGACTTGATCCCAAGAGCTGCCAGCAATGACTGACTGCCGTTGTCAAACCAGTGCTAATTTTTCGAAGCTTCTCATTGGTTCCCTCACATCTCCGTGTCATATCGTGTGTGTTTTTACTAGAGCTCACCGGTGATGCCACAAAACGCAAACTTAGTAGCAAACGAAGCATGGCAAAAGTGAGCCATACTCTTGGATTAACAGCGTAGTCATCTTTCCACTAGTTTTTTTTAAAGCGAAAGTACTGAAGCGCGCTCATTTTGCACAAAACACGACTTTCTTTGCGGCAAAAGTCTACAATTTTTACTGAAATTTCCGCGGTTGTTTCAAACTCTGCAAATCTTACTAAAATGGTCGTAATTCGTAAATAATAATTACGCACATCCTTGGAGTGGACTTCCACCAGCCAAGTATTTGCTACACCTGTTCACAGCTTGGTCTCGTCACTACTTTTGCGCCTTCCCAGCACATTTTTGAAAAAAAACCGGTAGTTAACAAACCTGTTTCGCTGCAGATCCACCGAAGATACTGCCGTATATCCGTGAAATAATTTATAATGTCTGAAATTTGTAAACATTAAGCACCAGTTTCTCTTAAAGGAAGCATCCCCGAATCCCCCAAAAAAACGAATTTAAAGATTCGTGCAATTCAGATTACCTTCCACAATCTTTATCCAAAATGGGTGATGGTTTTAACCAAACAGAAACCTCCGGGGAGCTTTTCAATTCCCAGATCTTGACATGGATAAAAATATAGTTCAGAGGCATAGTTAAAGCTGCCGCAAATTCTCTAGCTTCGAAAAAAGTGGTCTTCTTTAAATAACGTACGAGTGTATACACCGAAAATTGTGTCAAAATATGATAGAAGAAGTTGTTTCTAGAGTTCATTCTGTTTTTTTCAGCATGTTCTCGTTGAGTTGAACTCATATGTTAGCTGAATAAAACTGGCTTTTTTGGAAGCTGAAGCTAATTTTCGAGTACTACTATGGCAGGGATGTGGAGAAACTTGTTCCCGACATACTAGCCTGATAACCTTTTTAAAGGCAGTGTACGCTGAGAACAAGGTCGGTGGGATTTCCGCACAGAATGATAGAACATCTCCAACTA
>KN549405.1:1424-13839 GCA_000797555.1 Oesophagostomum dentatum | reverse complement strand
CTTCCTTTCACTGTAAACGCAGATCAGCACTATTATATTAGGTCTTGCCTATTTGCCAGGTTCACGCCAACGCAGACAGTATAAGTTATGGATTCACGGACCTGCGCAGAGATTTATGGTCAGCCGCTTTTCTAGCGATGGTATGAAGTTTCGATCAGAAACTTTTTGAGGTTTCCCTGAGTTTTTAGCATATCATGTAGCGGTTACTCTTACCTGTACTCTTTGTACAGCTGTTGGCTTTTCCGGCAAATTGAGGGACACCATCCAGGATTTCCAATGAGGCTAAGCGAGCAGAGCTGTGGACAGCTTCTGCGTAGATTAGTAAGCAGTGCAGATACGTCTTTTACCTAGAATTGTAAATCTGATAGCAAAATCTAACGATTTTAAGGCAAAATCGAGAATTTTAGCCCTTACTCTGTTTACATCAATGCTCAATGTTTTCAAGTGGGGAAAGACCGGCATGTTGAACGCATTTTCGTTCAGATTATTTCCATCAGCAATGAGATGCATCAGGGTGCTACGACTTCTTATCACAACATGTGGAAGAATCCTAAACTTTAGAAATAATCAATTTATTGTGAAATATCAAGGTCTACCGTATGTTCATATGCTAGATCTACGCATAAAAATGCACTGTCGCAGGATGAAGCATCAGTCACAATTTCTTTTAAACATAAGCGCGCAGGAAGAGAAAGCGCAGTCATTCGTGTCGTAAAAATTTCCCGCACTTTTTGGGCAAGAAAAGCCAGTGAGTTCCGTTATTTTTCCACGGATTTTTTAGATAATCTACCGCATAATTTCACCGTCTGCTCAAAACTACATTAAAAAATAACGGAAACTAAGTACATGCAAATAGAAGGTGATCAAAAAACCTACCTGTGTCTCTGCCCAGAAATGTCGATTGAAAGTACGCTACGACCATCGTATACAATAAAAGTTGTATTTTTAGTGGAAGAAAAGCGCTGATAGCATACAACGGCGTGAACTCCTGTCATCCAATTGTTTACTGGAATAAATAAGCGAGATTAGGGTGTAGTCTTGCTCACAGCACAGACGCAACCCTTATCATGCCTGGCACAGCATGCAGGTCAGATAATGTGAACGGCACAGCTGACCGAAGGATTGCTGACCAGGAAGGAAGGCACCTCTTAGAGCTCCTTTCCGTGATACCTAGGATTCCGGGATCCTTAAAGGCAGCACCCACGGTCGAACGCTTCCTGAGGTTTTCGGAACTCAAAAAATTGGGGTGAGGTTCAAATTTCTCGGCTCAGAAATCATTCCTGATGGAGAAAATCACTCCAGAAGATTCGTCCGCGATATCGTGGACGAGTTCTCCATCTAGCTTTCCACGCTAGCTAGAGCCCTATAACCCCTGGATATGAGTAGAATTGAAAGTCTCCTTTATTCCCTCACATTTAATTGAGTGGACAATCTCAGTAGAAAACACATGGCGAAGTAGAGAACTCGTCCGCCAGGTAACGGACGAGTTCTCTGGGAAGATTTTCTCAGCCAGGAACGATTTTTGAGCCGGAAGATTTGAACCTCAACCCATGCTTGAGTTCGTCTTTCAGAATCCATCGAGAACTCAGGAAGTGTTCCAAGCGTGGGTGCTGCCTTTAAATTTCTTGTCTCAGGCTCTAGTGATATTCTTTTAAAAAATTTTATCGACACACTCGGCGGTGTACTCACAAAATCACTTATGAATGTTGCGGAAGGAGCAATAAGCCGGATTTTCACTTCAGAAAGACAATGTTTCAAAGATCTGAAAAGAATTGTCCAGGTTACCAATAAAGGTTAAACATTTCGTTTAAAAAGTGCAAAAATCACTGTTAAGCACATACGTTGCGTAATTTCTTGAAAACCGTACTTTCCTATTAAATTACGGATACATCGACGTCCCCAGAACATGGCCACTTATCTACTTGTACGGTTATCCATTCAAAATAGACCCTCTTACTTGAGCTTTGCTATGCCTGTCTATTATGCGTGTCCAGATGGGTTAAACTAGTAGGATATCACGCGATTTTCCCACATCTCTCAAAAGGTAGACTGACAGGAAGAACTGTGAGGCATTCGCATATGGAAAGTATGTAGATAACGATAAGCGTCACTGCATGGCCGCCGCACAAAAGTTCTCAAAGTCGGAAATCAAACCGTAAAAGATCAAGTCAGTATGATGAGCGTGTTATCACGGAAATTCCCTGAAGGTAACCTCCGCGAAAAAATCTTTTTCTGCATCAAATACCAAAAGAACCTAAAGGGTTATAAGACAGAAATTCAGATAAGCTCATAAATTCGTATTGGAGCTCAAAGAGTCCCCCACCGGTCGATCCCTCTGTTCAAATCTGATCAAACATTCCCAGATCAAGAAACCCTAGAGGAGGTCTTCTGCTAGGCGCAGCAAGATTTCTCGCTTGAGTGGGATTTACTTGTCATGAAAACGAAGTCCGTTGAACTACCAAGAATTCAACGGCTGCAGTCAGGATGCTTGGAAAATTACCATATTTCCAACAGCTGATCGCCATCGATTTAGTGCAATGATCACCGAAGGGAAAAACCGTCCCGAAAAAAACCCTTAGAGTATTTTTCTTCTTGGTTTTCGACTTGATTTTCTAGGCTCTTCAGTTCGAATGCTAGGATGCATTCTTGGCGTAGAAATAGTGAAACTCAGCACACTTTTTTTCTAATTGTGAGGGTTGGCTTTAGAAACTGCACAATGAAGACGCTCGAGGAATGATGTAGATTTGTCCTTACAGCATACATCGAAAACAATATTCATCCGTTAGTCATTCAGACTTACTGAACATCAGCAATGGAGAAATTCCATGGATTGCCCTATCTCCGAGAAAAATGAATCCCAAATGACTGTGAAATATCCAAAGAATGCATCGCAGAAAAGGAGTAAAGTTTTGGGCCCGTACCAAAGTCCCTTGATCTGAGATCTGACAAGGAAATTGTCAGCCAGGCAACCGTAAGGCTACTAATTCCCGAGGGTATTCAGCTGACAGGATTTACTTCAAAATTCTTTCAAGTTATCTCGAAAGACCTCTGTCTCTATGACATAGAAGCGAAAAACCAGCTCTAAAACACAAGAAGTTTTCTTGAGAAAATTCAAGAATTGTGATGAAGACTGATTCGATCTTTCCTAGATCAAAATGGAGCGTGATGGTCGGGCGGTAGATCAAAAGTGACAAACAGTTTTCAGCGCTTCGTGAACTTTTTTTGCCAGTCGAAAACCATAACAAATCCTCCTCTGATACTTCAGCACAGATTTTCTCGGAAGGACTTTGGTACTGGCCTTGATGTGATAGATTTGCCCTTAGCTGTCCTTCAGCAGCAATGAAAACTGAAGAGTTCTCCGACGCTATTAGGTTGGAAAGAAAGTAATGAGCATTTTTACCTATAATTTTCAAAGAATTTTTCACAAACGTAACGGAGGCTGGATTAGAGGTAAGCACCGTCGGAGTCCACGACCCTCTGCCAACGTTCGGGTAGACACTAGATGCCGGTCTCCCAGAAAGAGAGGGGGTGGGAGTTGACCTCTCCTCATCATCAAGGAAATAGTCTCCTTTCTTGAATCTGACGAACCAGCGCTTCACCGTAGCGTAAGACACAATGCCTTCGCCGTACAATTCCTCGAGTTTGTGGTAAGCTGCCGTTGTGGATTAGCCGTCGGTGAAGAGGAAAAATTGGAAATGTCGAAGACGAATTTTGTCGGGAACAAAGCTAGTCAGCATACTAGGGGAAGACTACGATGAGTAATGATGACGCAATTTCTGGAGATGCAGGAAGGAGTCCTCTGACCTGCTGCGAAATAGTTCCCTTCCCAGGAAAAACGTTATGATTTTTCAAAGCTAGAGCTCATTACTTTCTTTTTAACCTAATATGACATCAAGCACCACTTGCTTATCAAAGATCACAATGGCTGTAATTCGCATTTTGCCTTGAACTAATGCGACAGTCACTAAATACAGCGGAAGCGTCCAAAGTCATCGTTCGATGTTTCCGAATCTAATTCGTCATTGAACGGCGGCGATGTTCCAGTTTGTTGAACTGGGCTGGAAAACACGTGAATATGCTCACTAATCGAAGAAGGATACTATGAAAAGTAATTTCATGATAAGAGAGAATAGGAGTATTCCAAGCGTATAAAAATAACCCCGCTAAACTTTTCTCTTCTCTTAATGTGTTAATTTTCCACCTTTGTGTTAAAGACAGCAAGAACGCTAAGAACAGGTTTCGAGATTCAGATGATTTACGGACACTGGGTAGCTGAATAGCGAAAAAGCAAATTGAGAGCAATGGAAAGGTATTCATTACCGGGAGAAGGTCAAGTTTGGGTGGACCTAGTGGGGCGATTACAAAGGATCTTGGACGAGTTGCCTTGTCAAACCCGTTGCTTCAGGACCGCGGCGCCAAAATATTAAAAAAAAAACAAGTAGCGGGACACATATGATGGATTTGTCAAAGGACATTACTCATTTGAAAAATGGCAGGAAATAACAATTGCAGACAACTTATCTCAACACTTCCCATTACACAGAGGCAAAAGTAGTTTTTTTTGCAAATTCTGCAAATTCTATGGAATTTCAAGAAGCTCCACGTATTCAGCAGGTTAAAAAACATATTCCAAGCTTAAGAAATTGTAATGCAATTTTTTAGAGTGGACGCTGTCTTCAAAGGCTTACGGACGAAGCGGAGCTGTTGAGCTCTAGTGAGAGGTAGATAAATAGACAAGTAAACCAGCTTTGCTTAGAATGGAGACATTTCTTAATCTGTTTACCAAATCCCGACGTAAAAGGCTAAGGAGTATAAACAGCCTTTTGCGTGACCTTTTCCCCTTACAGTGAATTAGGACCATGTATCTGAAAACTCAGAATTTGAATTTTTGAGGGAACCCAAGCAGGGGGAAGGAACTTAACCAAAAATATGAGCGCTTTGACTTTCGCAGCTTTTGCGGTATTAAAAAGGCTTCGAGAACTTATGAAGGCAGTAAACTAGTTCAGTATACGTTTATTCATCAGAAATAACATGGCACTTCAGAATTCCGCGCAATTTGTCCACTGTAACTGGCACTGGATTTTCATGGTATATAAAATATGTACTCTCTTTGTCGCCTACTAAGACCAGTGGTGGGTGAAGTCAGAGAACCCGACGGAACGCCATACGTGTTCAAACTGGTTAAAACACCGAGAATCAGCTCAATTTTAGTCGATACTGTTCCATTCGGGACCGCTCACCTCAATAAGGGAACAAAAATCAGGAAAGATCACGATACGGACCTAAATTCAGTTGCTAATATATTTTGTCCGAAGCTATTCGAAAACTCATCCCGAGTGTGGTACCTGTTCAAGAAAGTTTTATTTTAATGACACTTGTCCAGCATTATTCTATGCTACCCGATGATACTGACGTCAGCGTAAGAGTACAGTAGACTAAAGATCGCTTTCTGATTACTTGCACTTTTTACACAGCGCCAGAGTAGAACTTGCCAAATGGCCAAGGTTATGTTAAATTATTTTTGCAGAAGTGCAATTGCAGCAAGTAAGGAAGAACTACAAATCCTGATGCAAACGTTTAAATGAAGGAACTGTTAGGTTGGAAAGAAAGTAATGAGCCCTAGTTTTGAAAAATCATAACGTTTTTCCTATGATAGCAGGGAGGGAACTATTTCGTAATAGCTCAGAGGACTCCTTCCTGCATCCC
Source organism: Oesophagostomum dentatum (assembly GCA_000797555.1). Taxonomy (NCBI): domain Eukaryota; kingdom Metazoa; phylum Nematoda; class Chromadorea; order Rhabditida; family Strongylidae; genus Oesophagostomum; species Oesophagostomum dentatum. The sequence continues at coordinate 8,133 of KN549405.1, read as the reverse complement.
CAGAAATAGCGTATCATTACTCACTATAGTCTTCCCCTAGTATGGCGGCTAACTTCGACCCCGACAAAATTTGAATTCGACATTTCCAACTTTCCTCTTCACTGACGGCTACTCCGCAATGGCAGCTCACCACAAACTGAGAAACTGTGCGGCCACGGCATTGCGTCTTACGCCACGGTGAAGCGCTGGTTCGCCAGGTTCAAGAAAGGAGACTATTTCCTCGATGATGGAGAGAGGTCAGGTTGGCCTCAACTCCCAGCCCCTCTTCTTCTGGGAAGCAGACATCGAGTGTCTACCCGAACGGTGGCAGAGGGTCGTGGACTCCGACGGTTTGGTGCTTACCTCTGATCCACTCTCCGGCACGTTTTTGAGAAATTGTTTCAAAATTGTAGGTTAAAGAAGACATTACTTTCTTCCCAACCTAATAGACTGGAAATGGGAAGCAACTTCAAATAATTCTTGAAAGTGAGGCGTTAAAAAAATAAACGAGAAGTGTGAAATCCTCAGAGTTAATGTGAATACTGCTAAATCATGCCGGATCAACAGTACATCTTTTAAAACCTTAATGGCAACACCAACGCTCAGAATACCTTATAGGTTGTCGGTGTTGTTGGATGATTCTGAAAGAGGAACTCAAAAATAGATTGAGTTCCAAACATGTACCTAGGCTCAAAAGTCATTCCTGACTGTGAAAATCGCCACAGAAGACTCGTCCGCAGTTTGGCGGACGAGCTACCCGTTTAGTTCTGCACACTAACAGCACTTTAACCATTCAGTATAAATGGAATTGTATAACTCTTCTATATCCTCGCGCCTGAGACGATATGCGACTAATCGCGGATAAGACTTTTGAAGCGATGTTCTCGGTCGGACTTTTCTGCCGAAATAATTGCACCTCAGCAATTTTTTGAGCTCGTTTTTCCAGAATCCATCGAGAACCCAGGAAGCGTTCTGAGCCTGGGTGCTGCATTTAATGATTGAACGGAATATTGAAGAGGAGGTGGTATAGGTAAGTGGAGCTTCTAGGCTAAAAAAAACATTCCAAGCAATTGAAAGCTTCTGGTCTCACTATAGCAAAACCAGAATAAAATAGTCCAAAAATCAAGCCTGGCTAGGAAATTTTCCTCGAGGGCATCGGATCATTTGTGAAAGTTCGGAGCACGTGGACGAGTTGTGCCGTCGTAAGAGCACTCTATACTGAATATATGCCACAAGATGAGCTTTCACGAGAAGCTGCTACGAAAGACAAAGGCTACCATTTTACAGAAATCTACAGCATTGTGCTTTGATCTACCTTTCAACAACTTTCACTTAATTGATCTAACTACTGCCACTGTTTTATGTAGAAACGAACATGAATTGGGGGGGGGGGGTAGTCTCAAAATCTCTGAGGTAAGTAAGCATCGTCAATTTTCTTCGAATCTTAAGCAAAAAACCTGTGAATTTTTAAACGTTCATGAAAATGATGAGAGGACGAGCTTATTCGAGCACTAGCTTAAAGTAAAAGTCGAAACCCAAGATTTCTGGAACGAGCGTACGCATGCGGAAACAACAGATATGAGCTGCGTTGGTCACTCTTTAATGATATAGACAGTACTAGACTAGACCAACTGTCATCAATCAACTGCTCCAAGCTTCGGTGGCCACTACGCACGAGCGACAGACAACTCGTCCCAAAAGGATGGCAAATTACCGCGAAGGCGGAGCTTTCTGAAGCATTCGTGACTTTTGCTGTGTCACTCATGCTCAGAGGGTTCGAATACCCGTTCTAATACTGGAAACAAGAGCATGATTTTCAGCGTAGGTGCTGCGCGGACATTTTTACTTACAAACCCTCTTTTTTTGCTACAGACGCTCTTTTGATGTCGCAGCTCAGTAGTAGAGTAAACTGTCGTGTTTTCTTTCCAGATTTCCTTTTTTGCCACCTTCTTCGACTTTCGCTTGCTACTGCAGTAGGGCAGAAAAAACGGCTGTTTCAATAAACTACTGCTGCGTCACGATCCTCCTTGCAGCCCTAGGTAATCCTAACGTTTGGCTGCTGAGCAGATATCCAACTCCGGCACCCAGCACAAAAGTCAATGAACTAAAGGTCTCTTAAAGAAGATAAAGTGTTCGCTCTGAGAAAACTAACGTATATAGAAGTTACTGAAAGAAACTGCATGCAAAAGAGGACAGATTTTGCAATGATAAACCGGCACTAGAAGCAAAAGAAATAATGATAGCCCCGAGGGACAGTCTAACACAACTTAGGGACGTGAATGACCTACAGCGTTCAATAAAGGACGAGGTCAATCATCGATAAGCCAAGGTGGCCAAAAGTGCTTGGTCCAAGTCAGCGTATACTTATTTCATAAGACTAGTGCTTCTATTAGCTTACACTCACATATTTCTGCTGAAAGATGACAATTTAATGGAAATTTTACAGTTTTCGAATGTCTTTAAATATACCAGAAATGGCATTCTTCTCTTTGCACCGCCATACACCCCACCCCTCTTTTTTTCTTCTACACATGTCTTTTTTTAGAAAATGGGCCCCATCTCTTGGTAGATCAATCGAGTAAGCATTTGGAATTGTAGATCAAAGAAATAAAGCGATGAGCTCCCTTGCGATAAAAAGTTCTTTAATTGCATTAAGACCTTTAACCACGCTATGTTTCTTACTTTTAAAAGGATTAGCTGCTAGCTTACTATAAGGATGTTGTACTGCACCACGTACAACTTTCTTTAGATTTTTCCTTGCAGAGATTACCACCGAACGCAGTTCACATTCCTAGGGGCAGAGAACAGATTGTGCGACCAGCGTCCTTCTGCTGATCACCGACGATCATTACACAGCATTTTGTCCTTCATTAGCCGTTTACGACCTTATTTGGTCAATCTGTATCCTTGTTCTGCACAGCTCCTCGAAGAGGATTTGCATATCCTCTCCTCATAATTAACTTTGCTTGAACAAGCTTATATTCACAACCTATGTGTTGTTCTATAAGTTTCCGTGGTTATTCTTGTATACCTGTTTTACCCCGCCTTTTCGCAGTTTCTGACTAAGTCATAAATAAAATGTAAAAATGCCTTTTCCATTCTATAAAACTGCCGTCGTTTGTCCATGTCGTTTGATTTTGTTCCAGTTTTTGAGCTGACTAATGTAAAATAATGTCGACAAAACACAATATTTCCTTTTAATCGAGGTCAAAAAGTTTTAGAAGTAAACCAAGACATTTGTTCTGTACATGTGAAGCTGTGCCGTTGAATCGCTTTGAACTACTGCTGAAGACCGATTTGAAATGCTGCTTTTTCGTCATTTAAAGGCAGTGTACCACCAAAATTTGGTTGGTGAGTTTTTCTAGTAGGGCTTTCAAGTAGGGCCTGCTCTATAAGTAGGAGCCTCGAAAACCTACTCATTCTGGAGAAAGAGCCTCGCCAAAAATGAAATCCCAGCTAATAAAAGCTACGACACGTCAACGTACGGAGCCAAGAAACCGCCCAGGAATCAATGTTAGAGTGCCCTTCTTGCAGGAACATGTCTTTGAGGATACATAGACAATATGGGTAAAGCTGCAATCTCATTACCTTTGTTCAGAGCCTTGCTTCGAGTTCTGTTCCTTGTTGCATTGTAGCTTTTATTAGCAGGGATTTGATTTTTGATAAGGCTCTTTCTCAAAAATGAGTAGGATTTGGAGATTTTTACTACGGTAGAGCTATAGAGCAGTCCCTTATTGATAGTCCTACTAGAAAAACATACCAACCAAATTTTGGTGGTACACTGTCTTTAAAATATGCTCGAAAACAAGCCAAATCAGGTGAAATGAACAAATAAATACTAGATGGTTAGGTATTTATTATAGAACTGAAAAAGAGCTTTTGAACCGTATTGCGAAATATGAGAGAAATTGGCGTAATATAGCCACAAGGACGAAAAAACCACGGGAACTTATGGAACAACCTAATGGTTTTTAAGCTTAACTCTAGGAAGACCGAGCTTTTTTTTAGAATTTGCCTTCTTACTATTCTCTCTAGAAATTTTGTTTGAAACGCCAGCAATCTCGCATTATGTGTTTCTAGTAGAGCAAGCATATTTTTTGCTTTATATGTCCCAAAAAAATCTGATCCTCGACATCTTCCTTTTAACAATAACCCTATCTACGGCTCCAAAGATAAGTCAATTTTTTAAACATACTTTTTGTGCATATAATTTTCTCTGGCTTATTGCTGACTACTGGATTTTTCTGGAATTTTAGAGCTCACTTTTGAGATAATAAAAATTTTGAAACTAAAATGTTATGTGTTTTCTTGCACTAACATCTTATATAGCAATATTAACACTCTCAAACAAAACTAGTTATTCGCGTAAATCTCCCTTCCCATCTTATCTTTGATTATGGCACGCCACGTTGCGTAATAAAAATAAAAATAAATAAAAGTAATTTTGCTACGATGTAAGTAATGCCATCATGAAACATCATAAGGACATTGATTGGAAAGCCGAGATATTTTCTGAAAAGAAAAGCTTAGCTGAAATAAGCTATTTGCATGAGGGCTGGTAAAGATCGCGCAGTTTCTGAGGGTTCAGTAGTTGCTTGCCGGAGGCGGTAATGTAGAATTTTCGTTAAGGTTCGACTAGTTTTCGTGTATTTGCTCGTTCCGTAGACAAATGATGCTGTGAGGAGTCCTACCGGCTAACGCTAGTTCAACTTCCGTTTTTTTTTTGAAATGAAAAGTTTGTTTAATAGACCTAACCTCCCGCTCTGCTCCTATAAAAACTAGTTATTTTTCAAAATTTCTTCAGTTTGAGCAGTTTATTGGATACAAGAGGGCAACAATATCTTTCCACTTCTTCACAGTCACAAGTTCATCGCCACAACATCAAATTTGATCATTGAGCTATGTACTAAAAGAGGAAACAGATTTTTTGTTGTTGGTGCGACGGACACTGATCGTTGACCTCGTTTCGAAAAAATGGTTCACCTTTTCAATGATCAGACGAATTGTCATCGTATTTGCAGAAATTAATTCTCATTTATAACCGGTTCTTTCGAAAGAAACAATTGCTACGCTCTGGTTCCATTTGGAGTTTATCGTCGCTAATTCCTTCCCCCTTATGTTCGCCTCGGTAATTTCTCTCAAAGAATTGTCTGCTATTAGAGAAGTGTGATACCATAGCTTCAGTTCTTCTTCGGTATACTTAAAGTAGACTAAGTATTCTGATTGTGACCCTTTCTCGCTTGTCACTCTTAATTAACACGAGCGCCTTCGCATAGGTCATAGTTCCACTATCTTTTGATTTATAACATAGATCACCATGTGACAAATGTCCACAGTAATGTCCTCGGGGGTATTTGTACCTTTGTAAATGTTTTTTTACAATCACCGTTGTGACAGGAAGACTCGTGAAAGTCTAAGCAGTGGCCATTGCCTTGTCTTTGCTCGGTATTAGCCTCTAGAAGTCTTTCTTCACGTCTCCTCGATTTTTTTCTTTAAAAGGAGTACTCACGCAAAATTTCTGCTCATAATCTGGTGCAACATATTTTCTTTTATCTATTCTGAAGAATTCTCAAAAAATATTCTGAAAATATTCATGTATAACAGAAGCATTTTTTCACACGTTTAAGCGAAGCAATTAGATATTAGCCAGGGATGTTCTGACCGTTCGGAGGTGCTAGCGAAACTGCTGCTAGATAATGTGTGGACTTCTGGACCTCTGGACTTTGAATGATGCATCGTTGTCTCTAATGCAGCAACTACATGCAGAAAATAACATCAATGCCAAAATAAAAGAGAAACTAAACTTGAACAACAAGAAACAAGTGAACTGAAGCAGACAACTACTAAAAAAAACTTAAAGAAATTTGCAAAGGCTTCTTTTAAAAGCGGACAAGTGATCAAGGTAATAATTCATTAATCAGGGTAATAATTCAGTAATCAGGGTAATAATTCATTAAAGGGTATGCAGACCCTGTTTGTAAAGATTTTGACCTCAGCTAGTTTGGCGTAGCTGGAGCAATTCTAAGTGGAACTCTTCTAGTTTCAGACTAAGTTTGGGAGAAGAATTTAAACGGTTTCAGCTTGACATCTTTTAAAAAATATTTTGTAAGTCAACAGAAAATCAGTTTATTTTCTATATTTTCCTTGTCTAAATCAATACTTGGTTTGCCAATTTTAGCGTTAACGTAACATTTCGACTCTATGCCAACCTTTACTTCTTGAAAGTGCCTGAAGAAGCTGTTCTCAGAACTTCTTGAAAACTTCCCAGAACCTGCTTGCTTCTCATCTGCGGTTCACCTGTGCAAAAATGATATATCACTGTTTGATTCCTGCAGCTATTCTTTATCCCAGGATGTCACTGCGTCACATTCGTTTTTTTTCCTGCTTAAATTATTGCTGTGAAATCACCAGATCAAATTTAAAAATCGTCCGCGAAATCGAGGACGAGCATTCTGGAGGGAATTTATCGCTCAAGAATGACCTCTGAGCCAAGACATTTGAGTCTCAGCCTATTTCTTGAGTTCCTCTTTCATAATCTATCTAGATCTCAGGAAGCGTTCCGAGCGTCGGTGTTGCCTTTAAGTGTTACGGCTAGCGCTACTCTTGATCGCTTTAACATTATCATAGGCCATTTATTTAGCAAACTTTTTTTTCGCTTGATACGCAACCTTTTTCTTCGCTATACTCTTGATTGGCTATTCTCCTCAATGCTTGTTTCCCAAATTTCCTA
>KN549404.1:185436-196733 GCA_000797555.1 Oesophagostomum dentatum | reverse complement strand
GTTACCGGGGCATCGGCAGTTCATCGTCAGGTGAGCAGCCGGATATATGACCGATCTCCCCGATCTCCCGCTGATGTCCCGCCGCTCGCCCGATACGAGTGTCTGATAGTGAGTAAAGCGTTTCCCCATGCTCTGATCAATTCTTACAATGTTGGCACAAACTAAAAGTGTCTATATTTTCGGAACGTACTATAGGCTTCTCCCACCGAGGATAGTGCTCCTGCATACTTGCATTATAGTTAGCTTTTATTTATTCAGTGATAGACGTAAAACATGTAACCTTCGAGTTTAAAGCAGAAGCGCCGACTAAGGGCATCGTAAGAATTCGCTTTTCAGAAACTTCACGAATCGAGGTAGATCCCACCAGTCTCACGCTTTTAATGATCTTATCTCGACTCTGTAACCTGATCAACTCATCGCAGCTTTTGTTTGCTGCCAAAAATTACGAAGGAAACGGTTACATCCAATTTTGGGTGGCAACGCATGCCAGGAGATTGCGTCAGAGCTTGTCCGAGTGGGCATTTTTCAACGCTGATTTTTTGGCCTCAAGGGAAACCCAGAATGGAAAGTAATTGTCATTCGTGTTAGAAGGATTTTTTGAGGCAGTTGCTTCCCGCGTTTTGACTAAACAAGAGCTTGAAGAAGGAACACCGTGCATGCGCGGAAAAAAAATTAGGCGCGGACGACTGGTCCTTTTTCTATAGAATCGATCAAAACAGTCGCAAAAACGCAGTTACTTACTGACCAACCTAGCAGTACCAGCCCTATTTCTGGTTATATGTAAAGCAGTTCAGCTGTGCAGTTATACCCGACGCTCACCTAGTCAAGGTGGCCACACAATTCGACGCATTGTGTAAGATGAGCCAGTGGCGGTGTGGAGGAGGCGGGTCGGGTGAGACAACGAATTGATTTAATAAGCAAGATAAGCATTCAGAAAACTACTAATTGTAAATAAACGCTTTAGCATAAACACCTGCTCATTTTACGCGCAGAAGGAGCGAAATTCGCTCGCTGACATTGTCTTTGAACACCAGAGTGTATCGTCTGCTCTAACCTGAGCTACTGCACAAAACGGATCCGCGATTTTGCAGTAAATTACGAGTCATGATTTACGATTTTGGTGTGTATCACATGTTAAAGCTGATGCTGTTTCAGTTGGAATTTACGAGACAATCAGTCTGGTGGCGTCAAGGCATCGCAGTAGATTCATCCATCCACTCATCACATACAAAAAACCATATGCCAAAAGTCTAAATAGCGTTGAAACATGTACATACGTTCATCAGAGATAAAGAATTTATTTCAATGCAACATAACTACATGACTGACCTGTTCGGAAACTGATATTATTAAAGCATTCGCAAACAGAAGTTAGCAGGTGAGAAGCGAACGTGGGTACAAAATATTCACAACAGTCAGTACAGCATACAAAGAAGAATGGGCAATATTAGAAGTATTCTTCAGAGTTATTGAAGTGTGTTAAGTGAATAAAATATGTTGGGATTGTACACCGACTAGGCACGGAAAGATCCAACACCGGTTATAAATAGGGCTCAACAGGTTTCCTAATTTTCGATACTTTGCTCGACGACGGCGATAGAAACCGCGATGACTTATAAGCGAAGGGGTTGGCCACCCAAAACGGCAAAATCACGAAAGGGACCATTCCATATTAGAGTTTAATATGATGTGTACAGGCTGATTAGATAAATGATGCACATCAGATCACATGTGAAGAAGTACATATGCATGTAACAGATACCGGAACTGTAAGAAATCATGCTACCCTCACCCAAAGTATTATGCTCAAGAAATACCTAATCGATTTGCACATTATTGATATTATTATGAATGTAAAAACCTCAGAAGGAACTGGCTGGAATAAGAATGTCTAGTTATAAGTCTCGAAGGAAAAAGCCAAAAATGTAAAGCAAAACTACACTGCAATCGAAAGAGAACGTGGCGAACTGTGCATGAGAATAAGTAGACAGAAGACATCTTTGGCGAAAGAAATTAAGACAATACTACCATCGACAAGATATGCAGAAAAGCGCATCAAAAACTCTTTTCTAACTTTCACAGACGGAGAGTGTGCTGCTTCGGTGGAGATTCAAGATCCTCAGCGAGAAACGAGCTGTTGACAAAACTTGCATTTAAAACTCCACTACTCCCTTTTCGAGAAGATGAGGTCGTGGAGGAAGATGCTTTCTTAGCTGAACAAGTGCATAACATAATCTCGAACCAAAACTTCTGATAAACAGTGATGTTCTTTTTTAGCCAGTGCACAAGATTTAAAAAAAATCAATCCTTTTACTGGCTTACACTTCAGCTACTCGCCTTCTTCAGAGCCTGTAATAAACAATCAATTCTTATTCCCTAGCCACAGTCTCTGCTATTAAACGGATAAAATTACGCAAAAACTCGAACGGCTACTAGCTCCATTATTCAGAAGCGGTCGGGATCAACAACCACACACTAGGCTCATGGAAGGTATGTGAGAGGGCCGCACAAGAGAGCTAGTGACCATTCGAGTTTCTGCGTAATTTTATCTGTTTGATAGCAGAGACTGTGGCTTGAGAATATGAATTGTTTGTTACAGGCTCTGAAGAAGGCGAGTAAATGAAACGTAAGTCAATGAAGGAACTAATTTTTAAAAACCCACATTGGCTAAAGAAAGGATATCGCTGTTTATTACTATTGTTATGCCAAGGTTTATTGAAAGTCGAGCTTTTCAATTTTTTGGCTAACCTGACGACTTTTTCAACAATGAGGAGCTTGTTGTGCTGGACATCTTCAGATCCAATGGAGCTACGGAAGGATTTGTGCCAAGCAACCCGAAAGATTTTCTCTTCTTCTTCGAAGCTGTTTTGTCGCTTGATGTGCTGTAAATACTAAGTTTTAAAATGAAAAAAACTTATTTTCGTCGGCTCCTCTAATCAGACACAACTGCAAAAACGGGTGTTCGGGGAAGCACGAATGGATGTGACATCAGAAATGCGATGGAGATCAGTGCCGTGTCCCGGACGCGCTCGTCCTGTGGACATGTTGGGACGCGTTGAAGGGTCGTAGTTAGAGAAACCTGGCAGTCGATCAATTGCCGGCTCAGCCTGATTTGTGTGTCCACAGACTACTTGAGGAGACAGTAACTAGGAGAGATGGCGAGTTCTAGATAACAAAATTTTTTTCTCTGTCTTGAAAAGCTGACCAGAACAGTACAAAAATAGATATGAAAAATATCCGAAATTGTCTTTTTTTAGCTTAAAGCCAAACCCTTTCACATGATCCCACGAGAAACGTTACCTTTTGTGCATGGTCATAAATTCTCACGAGTAATCAGTAATCATCAATCTAGCATCCCACCAAAAGCGCATTCTCTTTCCAAAGCTCTTAAAACTGCTTGCCAGAGTTGAATCACCATAAAATCCCTCATTCTGATCTCCAAGTAGCAATCGATCCCATGTGCCAAAACTACTGAGCCGCATTTAAAAGTGTCGAGGTCTAAAATTTAGCGAACAAGAAAATACGAGAGAAATCCCGCCTTCATCAGTATTAATTTCGGCTTATAACCTCGAGAAAAATAGTTTTTTTCTTGTCATTTCCACTTTCGATAACTGCCTTTGTAACAGCAATTATAGATATTTAGTTTGTACTGAAATTTTAAAAACGATTTGAGGTCAGAACGTAGGCTAACGCATTATAAGTACGCATATAATATGATTCAAAATTTGCGACGGCTACTTCTGATTTCGGAACACACGTTACAAAATCAACGTTAAATGTTCACCTCGTACACATCTCGGCTTCGCTTCCATCCGTTTCTACTTCACTTCCACTGAATGGATCGTCAATGCTGAAAATTATGTATAGGGTTAACCTAAAATTGCATCACAGGAGTTTTAAACAAAGCACCAACCGTTTCTTCTCCTTTTCTTTGCTCTTCTTGGGTTTCGGTGTTTTTGGCCCCTCTATAAAACTAGGTCCAGAGTCTCTGTTGGGACAAGTGGGTTTCAGCTCCTGAAAGAATATCGGAAAATGCCTTCACGGACGTACGAAATTAGGTTAAAAAAACTACATCGGGTTTTTCGAGGAAAACAGGGAAAAGCTGTTTTGCTGGAGCAACTGATGGAGCCGTTTCAGCAAGAGACGGAAAAGACGGCTCTGCAGCTTGTATCTATAATTAATTCACTGCTTATTTTACCATATAGAAGTGGAAGTATATGCAAAACTAATGCGCTATACCAACATTTGGCAGTACTGGGTTTTGACATGCGTTAGTTAGTGCTGTCGTCGTAACAACAGGATTCAGCGAAGTCAACGGCAACGGTTTCTCCAGAACCGATAGAGCTTCGGCAGGAACTACTGGCCTTGGCATGAAACGCGGTGCTGCTGTCAAAGGTGTTGACTGACGTGGAAGGGTGGCAGGAGCATAAACATAGCCAACAGTATTGGGCTGTTGTGGTAGAGGCCTAGTAAACAAGTGGAAATCTTTTCCCTATAATACGCATCCGCTGAATAGTACCTGACAGGGAAAAATGCTCGCTGAACTTCATCGTAACCAGAGCCAGTAACAACACTGTCCTTTTCAATCCAACTTGACATTCCAACAACAGTTGGCTGGAAATAGCAATACTGGTAAATTATAAAACATGGCTGTTGTTAAGGTAGATATGCTTAGGTGCGGAAGAACACCACTCACCATAACTGGTGAAATCTTCGGTGTTTCATCTGAAGTGGACACAAGGAACGGATTCGTGTTTTTCCTTAAAACGACATTCTCAAGGTTTGGATCAATAAACAACGATTTCGTGGCATCGCGAAGGTGCAACTGTTCCTGAGATGACGAAAGCCCACTGAACGACCCCTGAAAAGAGCACATAGCGAGCTACAAATACACACAGATCAGGTTCAGGACTGAAAAATCAACACTGGCTGGCTAAATTTAGTAGTAGTAGTTACAAGAACGCGGCCTCGACATAAAGTGATTGCAAGGCATTTCTTCCGACTCGATAAAATGGAAAATCTGAGTTTAGTTTAATCCACCTTAGCGTGTAACAAAGGTATATGAAGCGCAACCCCTCGAAAAAAGATCACCATTTTTGCAGGCTATCGTACATCGCAGGGAAGCAAGCAATACAGGTCAAATTTTACCATTTACAGGGTATTGTATCGAAACCGGAAATTCATATTCCTTTGAGCAAAAAAGCGAACAGTGATGGCAGATTCTGCTTCACCGCAGCGTTTCTCCCATTATCTTTCTGCCAAGCTCGCAAAATTTGAAGTTGGCAGAACTACCTCAGCCCTATTCCACAGAAAAGTGAAAATAAAACGAAATGAAAATAGCATATTCTGTTTGTGCCTAAAATCCTTCCCAAGAATAATAAAGCCATGGGTAAGTTCAAAAAAGTGCAACCTCCTCGTCGTCGTCGAGCGCATCATCCTCAAGGAGTGGTCGACTGCCAGTACCATCATCATCGCTTGTAGCATCTGCCACATCGGTGTGCTGAGATGACTCACACTCGCCGTTGAATTCATCGTAGGATGATTCCTCATTCTAGAATACCTCGGATGAGGAAGGCCGGGTACAGGAACAACATTGGATGCATGTGATAAAGAACGTGACCGCAACGCCATCTCCTATAGTCAGAAATGAGGAGATAATAAATGATCTGTGAGAAACTCACTCGTTTGTGTAATTCCACCTGAGTATAGGAGTTGGCAGGAGCAGACAGAATGATTTGTGAATGAAATCGCCTACCTTGCTGATGTCATCAGTGCTATCATGATCTGTCCTGCCGCGACTATCGCTGCTAGCATCATCACCGACGCCATCAATATTCTCATAGCTAAACCTTCGCCGAGCAACCATTCGTTGCTCATCTTGCTCGCTGTCCTCATCCTTAAATCGATCAGGGCTATAGTTGAAAAAAAGTAAAAGAAAAGTAGCATCCGCATTTATACCATGGTGCGGCCACGCAAGTCAGATGCCGAGCCAACTGAATCTTCATCACCTTTCCCGCAGGAAATCATCTCGGATTCTTCTTCTGAAATTGACCACTTAAATGCTGAACAAAACTTCCTAGTAAATAAGGAAAGCATGCAAGGAAAGTCTGAGGATTACCTGGATTAACCTGCCCGCATAAAGGATCGAAAGGCGCAGCACCAAAGGGATCCATAGAGTCGATGGAGCAACGATCTATGTCTCCAGAGGAACCCAGCAGTTCTGAAGAACAAACATAATCTGTGACAACCTCAAGGATTCTGGTCAGCAAAATGAAATGCACGAATAATTTTACAAGGTCTGGTTACACATGATCGCAAAGGCTGTAAAAATAAAAACGCTCCGAGAATTTCTAGTGAAGTATGCCCGTTTACGATGTCTACCTAAAATATACTCGTGACAAACTCTTTGAACAATTCCATCGTACCAAAAATCAAAAGAACTTATATGACCAATAATAAGACTTCTGGAACATTTCCAGAACCGGACGCTCAATCCAACTCTTCTATGTATATCGTGTCTTTACTAGCATTCTTTTACGCGGTACCATCATCTTGCAAACGCGAAAACTTGATGGTGTTTCTAATCGGTCAAACCTCGTGGGAATATACTCCTCTATGAACGATAATTCTTCTGTACTTATAAGGAAAGCCATTAAAGCGATTCTCATGTTTAGAAATAAGATGCATACCAATGAAAAGCTTAGGGTTGGGATATATACGAATATGCGGACGTTTCAGTTTGACTTCATTTGATAGAAAAATTCCTTCAAAGTCACCGTAGAAGTATTCGCTTTTTGGACTTCGAGCTAAACCATTTACATATTAACAACTGCAACGTTCTTACTCCACTGTCATCGACGACTGCATGTTGCAGCGTATGTGTATTGAAAATTGACGAGACCGATCGACACAATGAACGCATTCCGCGGCTATCGTCCAGTGACTGAGCAAAAATGCCAAGTTAGGGAGGGAGCATTTTCTACCAAATAAAATCAGATTGAAAGCCCCGCATATGTGTATCGTATATACCCTGTCCTCAGTTTTTCATTGATGTACATCTCATTTCTGAACGTGAGAACCGCTTCAATGGCTTTCTTTGTTAGTTTGAAGTGAAAATTAGTAGAAATCGTAACCTGTAAATTTCTAACGAAAGACCTACCTTTATCTTTTTCGGTCTTCCGAGGCAGTTCATCAAAACACTTCCCAAAATGACTATCATCCATTGTCTGGGTGCTACCGAATGGTGCTGCGAGGAACGGATTCCAAGAGTCCTTAAAACCCAGTCAGGTGTACATTAAACAGATCACAGGGAAAAATGGGCAAAGCTCTATTACCTCAGCCTTATCTGATGAGACGCTGTCTAGACCTGTACTAGAAAGGGACGTCTGATTACAAGACAGCGGTCCAGTACTCTTGCCCTGGCTATACGGCCTGAAAAGTGTTCTTCTCAGAACAATTCGTTACATTATTGATATGAGTGAAACAATATATGCTGCTTATTAAAAAAGATTCGTTCTAAGCAGAGATTCAGATCCACTCTTTAAAAAAATGAAGAAGCTGAAAACTTACTTGAAAGCACTTTTTATTATGTGCGAAGTATCACTGGTGTTTCTTCGGTGAGACTGCACAACTGCCGTTGGACCTTTTCCAGATGCGGGTAAGGACGCGGTTGAAGATGTGGACTCCACCAATGCCGACGTCCAATTTTCTAAAAGCAAAGAAGCATACTTTACCGGCTGAGGCTGCAAAATGACTTCGAGGAACAGATGTTATCATTACAATTTTTCAAATAAGTTGCTTCGAGAAGAAATGTGGATAAATAAGGAAATAACAACAATCTGACCACCTAGCGACAAATTATTACTCGCAACTGATTTGTTGGCAAATGCTTGTAAGGAACTATTCCAGGCAAACATGAAAGTATAATTGAAAGTATAATGAGAAAGTAAAAAAAGTACCATTCTGCAGTTGAACGAATGGATTGGGGTTGGAATTATTCTTCGATGGACTTGACTTCTCAGACACTTTTGCGGGTGATATCGTAACCTCTGAAACGACTAACGTAGAATAGTAGGCAGTGAAGACGCCAACCAACTAACCAAGATCGGTAAAGCCTAAATCAGAAGGAACAACCACTGCTTTTGCTACTTCTGCATTCTTTTGATAGTCACCTGAATGCAGAAGAGTCCGGACCGAGTCACAAAAAAAGCAAGCGAAATTTACCGCTCTTCAATTCGCCGGATGCTGACGGTTCCGAAGCTGCATTCAATTGAGAAGGAAGTATCTAAGGATAGTTATTTTATAAAGTACCATAAAATACAAAACAAAAGTAATTCAAAATATAAAACATGTCTAACCTTTGAATCTTGAAGTACAAATGGTACATAAGCGGCACTGGTTGTAGGTTTAGGGCGTAGACGCGGCTGAACAGACGTTGTCTGAGAACCAGGATCGGCGGCGAAGTTGACAGGAGCGAGGGAAACAATTGTGGCAGCTGAAATCACAAATGCATCAGCATTAATATGCGAAGTACTGGCGCCTACTACGCGTTAACAAAACATCTGCAACTAAAATACTGGAAGAAACTAGAAAAAAAACACCAAGAGGAAATATATATAGCGGTGATATGACTTATGAAAACGCGCATACACCTAAAACATACATGCATATATGCCCATCTACGACTATATTTCATTCACGTTTCTGGGATCGACTTACTTTCAATTTGCTGCTCACATGGGTCTGCATTGTCAGCATGATCTTCTGGTTCATCTTCGAACATAGATGACGTTCCAGAACGAAAACATCGCATAGCAGCGGAAAGAGATGGCGTACGACAACCCTTCAACAACACAGAATGTAAGCTGACATTTTTCTACTTTAACTACCTTAAAAATCCTCTTTTGCGTAAAGCTTTGTCTACAGGGATTAAGCAAGCCTTTTATATGCAAACGACATCCATTTTCTACAGTGTTGCTATTTTCGGGCTGTGCAACGTGAGTGGAAGGAGTTCAGAATCTCAGAACTAGCCAAAACTAATACAATGGAGATGATAACGCCGTAATGTGAAGTTGGGGCAAATTTGTTACAATTTGGTCTGCTGTCAACTGTAACTTTACAGCAGGGCCTACTATACGAAATAAATATGCTTTTGTTCAGTCTGGCAGAACGATCCTCCAAAACAAGATTTCAGAAGAATTTGGGAATTTCACCTCCAAACTGATACTTAAAGAGCCTTTAACACATTGACGACAATACGACCCACCGTTGGGTCGTACGCGTACTGCCGCGTGTGGGACAATACGACCCACCGGTGGGTCGTACATGGCTTTTGAGCTTTATTGAATGTTATAAACAGCCAGCAAATTACACTCCAGTTAAATTGTTGCGCTGAATAAGGATATACCATCAGATTTGCAGAATTTGTTCTTGCTCTTTCATTATAAGTGGTTTTATTCGTCAACCGCGTTAATTTGTGTGCATCCAAAATCTTCCCTACTTGTATAAATAGGGAGTGCTTTCATAGAGTGCTTATTGGAAATGAAGTCTACTTTCGAAACCTGGTTGATTGCCTGTTGTAGTTTACTTTACATCGTTTTTGTCTTGAATGAGCATGAACTCATCCATATGGCGTTGGCACCAGTGCAAGTAACATATAGAAAACCAACGTTTTATCAAAAAATGAGGTTCAGTGCTTAACGAATATGCCTCTAAGGTTCTCAATTTCAACTGTAGTAAGAAATAGAGTTGTTGTTGAACGTTTTGTAAAAGTCGTTAACCATCCGTTAACTGCTATCTGCAAGTTGAAATCGTATACAACTCCTCACTTTCTGAAAATGAAGTACTTCATCCACTTAATGTATTGAATAGACCACGTGGACGATGACTGTTATGAGGAAAATAAGTAAATATAGGAAAAAAACACTAAAACATTGCTGGTCCCACGCGCCCAAAGATGCAAAAACGCGCCCTGTCGTCAATGTGTTAAAAGAGTGATTTTATAACAGTAAAATAATAACACAATAACAATAAAAAGAGAAACATGATTTTCATGATGATTACTCCTCAAGGCAGTTTTATTAAGGATTTTTTAAAAATAATTTAAAGGGTTTAAGGAAACCTACCGAAAATTTCGATCTAAAAAAGCAAATAACTCACCCTTACGTTACGAACAGGACAAACTCGATCTGCAGCAGTAAATGCTAGTACGGAACACTGGTAAATACTGGGTCTCTTTTCTAGATCGGCAGTCAACAAACATTCTGGAATAAGTTCATCGTAGATTATACATAGTGTGAATATTGTTTTTTCTAATGGCGTCGCCTAACGGAAGGGAAGTATGAAAGTTGTTCAACAAGGATTTGGTCCTGTCTAGTAATATAATCACAACTTACTTATGATTGCCTTCAATGAATCCGGCTGATCCGGTTCGTTCGGAAAACTAAAAGCTCCATTCTGAATGGCCATAGCTGACTCTCCAAAGGGAAGACAAAAATAGCATAGTTTGTAAAGCATCACTCCCATTGCCCATGTATCAGATTTTGTACCTGAAATAAGTGCAGAATTACAAAAGTCGATGAAATATGTTGGGCGTACTAGAAAGGGGGTAAAAAGGATTGCACGTTGACCGAAGTGATCGTAGACAACTACAAAAATATAAGTAAGAGAAGAGTGCGGAAGTACTTCCAGCTACATCGCCGTAGCCAAGGGCAAAACACTTTCTAATATATTTTAGTTTTATACGTTGGTTTGTTTTTGTGTTGGTTTTTTTGCTTGTTTTGTTACACATGAGTTACCTCATGTAATAAATAAACAAATAAATATATATATATTTTAAAAGCGTACCAGAAATACCTACCTATAGGTTTGCCACAGTATAAATCGATCATCTCCGGTGACCTGTAGCTGAGAGTGGTATATTTTTCTATCTCATCTTGAATGAAGCCTATCGAGTAATTATTGCTTGACAAAACCTGAAAGAAAGAGAAAACGCTGAACAATCAGCATCTATATATGCAAAAAAGCTGACCACCTTCAAACGGATATAACACTGTTTTGAAACTGATTTTAGTAGGAGATGGCTAAAAATAACTGTCTTTTTGTTACCAGGACCTACTTGTAAGGTGTATGGCAAACTCAAGCCAAACTATGGGGCCATATTTGTATTGCCTAGCAAACAAAACAATTGAAAAGCGATGCAACGAATCATTAAGCTTAAAAATGCAATCAAGCAGCTCATTAAACCACAAATAAGTAGATAAACAAGTAAACAAGGAAATAAATAAATAAATAAATAA
>KN549403.1:65047-76088 GCA_000797555.1 Oesophagostomum dentatum | reverse complement strand
CATTTTGATCTTTATAGTATTTTCTAAGAAAAATGCGTGAGCTTTTTTGCTTTCATCTTGTGCGTATTTCTTCCTATTTTCTATCACATGTTTGTTTCGATTCGGTATGTGATGTTAAGGCTGTAATCTCCTACATTTTTGCTTCTTTTTGTTCCCTGTGGAATTTTTGGTCGATCGATACTTTTCACTCCGTTCACTACATTCCATTATTCGTTACTTCTTTTCTTTTCGGTTCTTCTAACGATGAGCTATTAAGAAGGGAAAGGACCGGTTCATGATCGACTTCTTTTAGTACTTGTTCCGGAAGATAGATGGCTCATTCTGTGCTAAAAAGTCGCATCTCTTCTTTACGAGTTTTCTTCCTTTCTCGCAGTAACACTTCCACGCGTACTGCTAACTTTCCTTAAAAGGGATGTTATGAATATTTCTGCGGTTCCATTCCTCTTACGTCTACTCCATAAATTTTGAAGACTTTCCGGGGAATATAAGGTATTTCTGTGGGCGAGAATTACCCTTATATTGCGTATGCTACCTAGTTCCAGTTTCTTTTTAATTTCATTATCTGCTCCTTCTCAATGGTTTAATGTCAACTGCCACTTCTTTAAGGTGTTATTATCCATTACAAATTAAACTGAGGTTTCTTTTTAATTGTAACTATATAAAACTGTTTGCGCACTGGGCTACGCTATATGTCACTTGGTAGCAACTTCTCTACCTTTTCACCTTCTTCCTGTAGAATTTGTTTTAGCATAAAAACTTTACTGACTTCTGTTTTTCTTTGCAAAACATTTTACTTAAAGGTAGCACACTCGGAAAAGACGAATTTTGAGACTTTTGCATTCTTAGAACACCTTTAAAAAACTGTCCGAATCCAAGATAAGAGAGCACAAAATTTACAATTTCCTGAGAATGCATTGTCCAAGCTAGGAAAATGGGGGAATTCTCCGTTCCTAGCACACTTCGCAGATCTTCCGATATTAAGACGCGGACAATTAGGCTTACTCCCTGTATTGCATAGATAGGGATCAGTGCAACTCATCACATGTTCTTTCCCCATGCATGCTCTTTGTAGAGATTTCGAGTTTCTGCTACTTGCATAATTTTGCCGTGGGACGTCAATAATCGTTAAGTTCCCTTTCATCAAAATTTCCACTAAACGTTTTCGCTGAGCTTCGGATAGCAGGCGGTAGCTGTTTTTACAATTATCTTCTTCTGGAAGACCGCTTTGTGACATATTCACTTTATGGTGCTCTTCCTATTGAGGGGACAACTCGTCCGTCCTTCCAATAACTTGGACAAATACGGTTTCGGCATTTTGAATTGTGAACTATTATGGCTTTGTCTAAACTTGTGAAAGGCTTTCGGCAAATGCAATTATTTCAAATTTCGTTTTTTTTCCGTAGATGCTGCCTTTAAGGCTGCCATATGAGTGTTTGTAAGCAAACATTTCTGTACAGTTATTTGCAATATTTTTGACCCAGCCATGTATTCTTTGCTCTCCGCTTTTTTGAAGCTAAAAAGAGCAGAAAGCTTCCTTTTCTACTGAGCCTAGGTTTTCTGGGATCATATTAGTTTAGCGTTTTTTCTTCAATTTCAGAGCATTTTGTTGCGATTACGCAATTATTTAGCAAAATCTTGCTGCAAAAAGTATCTTATCAATTTTTTGAATGATTAGCCTCCCACCAAGTTCGGAGTGAGTTACCGCAGGATTCCAAGTGATTATTCATTCAGTCGGTCAATTATCGAATCACTCTTTGTTTCTTCCTAGTTAGTACATTTAGGACTGCTGATACTGCATCATTTTTTGGAGGAAAAAGTGCATACTTGGCGACGTTTTGCTAAATTTTAATGAATACCGCAGTGGACGATTTCACTAGCACCGCCGTCAACAACTGTTCTAACATAGTTGAATTTTCTTCGAATATGTAATGTGTGCAGTTTAGTTTTAAAAGCGGTCTTGCGCATGCAGGCTTTTAAAAAATTTTAGTCCTTTTCGAGGCTGCAACTGAAAGAATCCATAATTTAAGACGTTCACTTGTTTTCTTCTACGAATTGAGTATATTGAGCGTATAAATATATTAAAGAATAACTACAGTGGTAAAAATAGCAGCAGGTAACAGGAAGATGTTTGCATTATCTCTATGGGAGCATCATTACTCTCCTTCACCAGCAGGAGAAAGCTTAGAAAATTTCGTAGATGTGAGAATATAGGACTGTAATAAAGTTTTTCATATCTTAATTGACCGGAGCTGAATAAGGAGAAGCTGCTGAAAGGTTAAATTTGGAGCCGAAAATCTTGCCTCTCACAATGAATAGGCTTGCAAGGCGGTTTTTACGAGGTTTCGACTCATGACTGTCTTATGAGCTTACGAAATTCAGATATAATAGAAGAGATATTTAAAAGGATAAAAAGGGTTAACCTGGAATGTACCTTAGAAACAAACTGCTGTTATGAATTCTCTGAGAGGGTTTCTTGCAGCATCACATGATCTTTCTATGCCACTGCTAAAATTGCCTCGAAGAAAGTAGGCTCAAGTAGAGCTGCATAGATACGGATGAATTACGCTGCTTATCCAGAAGTATTACAATCAACATTAGAAATACTAACAACCAGTACTATAGTACTTAACACGAATCTAATTTACAATTTTTTTCACTGGAACTATGTTTGAGGTTTCTGCTCTACTGGGAAAGAATATCTGAAAAACCTGAAGAAAAACGACTTCTTTGCATAATAATAATGCATGAAAAAAAACAGAACCCATTTCGCGAACAAACTGTTTACTGCTGCGATTTTTCTGTTTTAGAAGTGAAAGACAATCTAGAACTTCAATATACAGCTTTTATAATGTTTTTTCGTTTTTTCAAAAATAAATCTCTGCATTTACTACTTAAATAGTGCGCAATTCCAAATTTGTCTTGCCTTTCGCTTAGTTACAATATTACATTGCATTATTAATTATTAATTATGCACAATGCGGTTGAAAGGTCGTTGCAAAGTGATGAGTACTATAAACACAAATCATAGAATCGAAATTTCTAGGCTAACAGTGGCGTACGGTGGAGATACCCGAATATCAGCTGGTCGTTGACCTTGCGCCACGGCTAGCCGAGAGGTCGACCGCTTCTTGATTTGTGTAGTTATATTCACATAACTTCGCATCCTCTTTTCGACTCTACCATGCTTTATACAGTTGCTCATTCGATTCAGATTTGTCTGATTGCGAGAAAATTCCCTCAGGAACTAGAGAGGTTTTTTCATTGTAGTGCAGTCGAGTGGTTGATTTCAGTCTCTGTTTACTCTCCGCCTGCCTTATTTGTTCTGCAAATTCAGTGCTGTCCCTAACTGAGTTCCTTTAGAATACATGGGGTCTGAACAATCAGGCGTTAGTCATAGGATGGAAGAATATAGGATGATTAATTTAGGCTGATCGAACATGATGAACTGAAGCGATTTTGAGTGGAGGGGAGTTTCAAGTAAGTTGGGAACCAGTGAGACATATCGGTTCGCTTTTATGCTTTTAGATTTTTTTACTTTTCTGCTAGAAGATTGGCGGAAATGGCAGGTGGTTTCTTGATTCCAACTTTTTGAATTTTTTTAGTTGTATTTTTTTGAGAAAAACTAATGAGCAGATTGTGATCCACTTTCTTTCCAATTTCTTTCGACTAGATCATTTGTGATGTCCGTTTCCTTACTTTATGGGATCCTCTTCATTGAATTATCTGCGATTTCAAAATTTAGGAGCTTTGATTTGAAATTTGACATCCTAGTAGTTCAAGTTATAGATCTACATTCTCTTTATGGGAATTCACCTTCTCGAACAGGGATATGCTCAAAAATTAATTCTTCTCCTCCAGCAGAGAACGACGTTAGTTTCTTTCTTAAAGACTTTCTTTACAAAATTTTCTTCTCTAGCTTGTAGAATCTTGCAAGCTCTTCTTGATAGATTCATTTTGAATTCTTTTTTGTAGAAGTTTATTTCTTAAAGCACATACAAAATCGGAAGTGGCGTTGAACAGTGAACAACTCTTTCTGCTTTTCGGACAAAATCCAACCAGTTCTGGACGAGACCAGTTGGTTACTAAGCTGGAGCAGGACCTATGATTCTGTACTAGTGGTAGTGAAGAATCCTAAGTCATGCCTCGACTTTATAACCGAGTTGGTCTCGTTTGAAACCGACTGCATCTTACATGAAAGATTTGAACACCTGATTACGAACTTACATAGACGTGTCCTCGGTTTCGATGAACAGGTGTTCTTCACAATTTTGCTTGCTTATGGTACCGTTGTTCCGAACTTGAGTTTGAAAGGTGAAAAACTACGATCTAGATGCAGATCCTAGGTAGAGGTTTGCGCTAGCCATCTGCCAGAAATCAATAACGACAAATAATAAAACTGAAGTCACTAATTTGAAGGCAGCACCCACGGAAAAAGTCGATTGAGATTTTTGCTTTCTCTTGTACGTGCGCCGCACGATTTGTCCAAAGCCACAGTTAGAAAGCGCGAAAATTAAAACTCACCGAGAAAATGATGAAAACAAGCTTGTCGTATTTGTTCAAATTACGAGGGCGGGCGGACGAGTTATGCTATCCTCTCAGATCAGCGGGCAAATCTATCGATAACTCGTCCACTCACCCTCTTAACTTACCATTAGACAAAGTGGCCAACACGTTTTCGTCATTTTCTCGGTGAGTTTTAACTGTTATGCTTTTAAACTTTCGCTCTGGACAAACCATTTGGCTAGGGTACAAAAATGCAAAAAAATCTCAAAATCCATTTTTCCGTGGGTGCTGCCTTTAAGGTTTCTTCTTTTATCTGTCTACTTCCTTTTGAAATGACAACAGCCGTTTGGTTCCTAGCCGCAAATGTTCTCGTTATCTACCTATTTCATCTGTGCCTCCTTTATCCATTCCGCTGAGGAAAATAGAAGACTTTTTGTGGGCTGTATTGAGCTAGGCTTCCAAGATCTCGTTCATTCGCAAACTTCAGTGTTTTAGCTTTGGAAGTAAGTTTCGGTTTTTAAGCGATGAATTATAAATCCCAATTGCGCATGGTAGTGCTACTAGGGGTTGGGAAGAATTTAACATCCCATTCCAGATGTCACGTGAGAATTTCGATTTACATCAACTATAAGCACACTGGGATCGGTTTTAATGCGTTCAAATATTATCGGCAGAATAATCCTAGGT
Source organism: Oesophagostomum dentatum (assembly GCA_000797555.1). Lineage (NCBI taxonomy): Eukaryota > Metazoa > Nematoda > Chromadorea > Rhabditida > Strongylidae > Oesophagostomum > Oesophagostomum dentatum. The sequence continues at coordinate 70,898 of KN549403.1, read as the reverse complement.
AATTTCTCTGGCTTACCTCGAGAGCATTTGCAAACGTCATTACAGCTAAGCTCACAGAACTTAGTTTTCGTCAGTATATGCTAGCAGTAAGCTTTGAAAACAGCGGAAATTGTATAACGCCGAAAATATTTGCTGTTCAATTTCACGCTTATGCGATGTTTTATAAGGCATAAACGCGCTGTTTCACACCTTTCTGTCCGGTTCCTCTGAACCTCGGAGGAGCGGCTATAGTCACATTATGTAATGGAACTAACCAGCGCTTTGGAGTACGGGAATTCATCGTAAGCTCTTGATGAAATATTCAACTTTCAGGGATAGTTGACGAGGTTTGCTAATGATATTGCATCTTTTATATAAAGCCATTTCCACTGCTGTTTTTTTTTGCTTAAGCTATCTTCCGAGATAACTAATTTTTTACCAAAAATATTGCGAACCAGTATGCTGAGAATGATACTGAAACACGAAGTACGCCAAGGTGAATCGTGGAAGTAGTGTTTTCGATTCCATATTTGAAACCGCATCAGGATCGACTTTTCCTGATTATTTCTGTCTTACGGAAAATTATCTACGCTGTTCTTCTATTCTTGTTTATTTTACTCCAATTGTGATCATTGCCAAGTTTCTGATTTACCGGAAATGCAAAGGATGGAAGTAAGATGGGTTATGCATTCTACTGTGCATAGACCAAGCCAAGAGTTGCAGCTCAGTATACGCTCTACTAGGTCATGTTTTGGAGTGGAGCTGTGGGTTGGCGTTATAGTTTCTCAAGTGTGATTATTTATTAGTCGTTATTCATTTCTTTCTTGGCCAGTTAGTCTTTATTCAATTCTTAGTTGACGCTCTTCGTTGGACTTTTTGTTGTGCTTGGACTCGCAGATACGTACTAGATCTGAGAAAAAAATTAGTTTTTCAAACTACCATATACGATCTTCCCAATCTCGAAGCTGAAACTGTCACTCTGGGGATCGTCGGTTTTCAGATTTAATGTTATGGAACAAACGAGATGTTCGTTAGCACTCACATTCCAAGAATTTGCGGAAGCAAAAGAGTAGTTGTACAGCTTGACAGCGCATGTAGTAAGAATTTTTTGAAGCTTAAAATTAACAAAAAGGAACTGCCATCACAAGTTGTCTTTAGCTGCAGCTGTTTTTACGCCATACTTCTGACAGATTACCTTACTCTTATGCGAAAGTGCTGTGTATGTTTTAAGCGACAGGGCTGAGGTTTTTGTTATTTCGCTTGAGTTTCAACAGCTATAGATGCCCTTTAACTTTAGCCCGTTTCTGAATGAGAAAACTTGAAACTGTCATGCAAGTGTTGCGACATCCACAGTGCAGAAACGATTTCTTGGAAGGTTTCTTGTAATCTTCGCACAACTCAGAAGTCAGTTGCTTCTTTCTTGTAATTCATTTCTAATATTGGGGTTATTTTTTTGTACATACGGCTCTCAGAATTAGTGTCTATGCAACAGCATACCACTTAGTCCTCAGTACATACAAATGTTACAACCAGCGGGGCCGTATTGATCGACGGGCAGTGGTTGCGTGCTCGCTTCGAGTAGTTTCTGCATCTACACTTGATTTTGGTCGACGGTATAAAAGCCAAAAGTCAGTATCAAGTTGTTTGAATATCTATTTCGACATAGGCCTGCTTAGCTCTTTGAAAGTAGCATCTTTGCGAGGATTAATCTGCAATAAATAGCCAATAGCAGCTGAAGCTCTCAGACCTGAAGTGGTGGAAAAATGCAGAAGTTCTCGCTTGCACCACTCGGCGCATATCAACATCTGGAACGTATTGGAGAACCGAGAAATGAGTGCTGTCGATTGTGTGATATCGATGAGACCTTTAGGATCAGCCGTCGAAACTTTGGGAATTTTCTTTTATGCTCAAAAGCAGTTTTTTAAAGCTTTCTTTGATAATACGTCTGTAGATCGCCTCATCGTTAGGTTCTAAATTCCCGATGCGGCGTTTTTGCGGAAACTTAAGCAAACAAATCCCCTACAGAATACTTAGACTACTTTTCCTTAAAGGCAGCACCCACGCTTGGAACGCCTTCTGAGTTCTGGACGGATTCTGAAAGAGGAACTCACAAAATGGTTGAGATTCAAGCTTCTCGCCACAAAAGCCATTCCTGACCAAGAAAATCGCTATAGAAGTCTCGTCCGCGATTTCGTGGACGAGCTGTCTAACTACCTTTCGACGTTAATTAGAGCGCTATAACCCCTGAATATGAATAGGATTGAAAGTCTCTTCCATGTCATCGCGCTTAAGGCGGTAGAGGACCCTAATACGAAAGCGCACGGCGAAATAGAAAACTCGTCCGCGAGATCGAGGACGAGTTTTCTGGGGCGACTTTCTTGGCCAGGAATGAATTTTGAGCCGAGAAATTTGAACCTCAACCATTCTTCGAGCTCTTCTTTCAGAATCCATCGAAAGCTCAGAAGACTTTCCGAACGTGGGTGCTGCCTTTAACTGTTTTTGCTCTTATTGTAAGACTTAAGCACGACTTCACGAGATTTACCTTAAAAGAAAGGCCGTTCGATGCGTGGTTGATAAATGTCGTGTTTAATGGTTAGTAAGTCTATTTATAATGGATCGTAAAAACTGTAGATCAGTAAATAGCTAGGTGCTTCGATTAGTAGCGACTTTTTAAATAGGGAAGGGGTAGATATAAAATCAAATAGTCGAATAGAATAGGATTAAGCGACTGAGATAGGAGGTCCTGTCTCCTTGCAGCTTAGAACGGTAATTTCAACTCTGTACTGAAAAATGAAACGTCTCTCCAACGACCATGATAAAGGCTTCTTTCACGAGAATAAGGTTGCTAGCCGTTGCGTGTCTTCTATTTTTCTTTTAAATCTATCAAAGCCTTGTCTACCAAGTATGAAACACAGTACCAGCGGAAATGCTCATAACTTTTTTGGTGAAACCATTTCGCATGTTTGGAAAGTAGATTTAAAATTAATACTGAAAACTGTGCTGGTGCTGAGAACTAGACATGCCTTCGTGAACGGCCACTTCGACCAAACAAGCTTTTGTTTTCTATATTTCAATGTGATTTCCTCTTTGCAGAGTCCTGCTCTTTTCTTTTTTAAGTCGTTTTTCATACCTTGGGGTCTTTGTCAGAGTATGCTTCCATTTAAAGCAGTTGGACTGCGTTTTTAAACAAAAAATGAGGATTTATTACGTCATCTAAAATGCATGAAAGTTACTGCTTGGTGAGTTCAAGGCATAGGCTATTGCTGCCAATGTCTTCGGCTCATTCCATTTACGTCAGATCTTTGAAAATGGCTAAGGCGCATTTTTACACTGTAGTCAACTCTAGAGACGTTTTAAACATGTTTCGGAGTTTACATCAAGTCACTTGTGCTTTTATTTTTGCCTCTCGTCTTTCTCTCGTACTACCAGTATCGGTTAAAAAGGAGAGCATTGAACCAGTCTGGCAGAATTTCTTTAGAAATAGGCCAAAGAACGGCTGCATTTAGCGGGTTCTGGGAGGAAGAAAATCGCTAAATACATAGCCGCATGTCTTCGATATTCTGATTAAAACGATTGCGTGAGACCCCCAGAAGGTTATGGCTATAACTTCAAAAATTTTCATTTCAGAGTTTTTTTAAATAGACTTTCCGTTATTTTCCACACCTGCGACAAGATCTAAGTGCATAACAGTTGCTGTGTAGAGTTATACTATACACTGTTGTCGTCTTCCTACACCTCTTCGATTTTCGTGCATTATTGAATCGTTTGCACAAACGGAGCTATGCTTTTCTTTTTCGAAGCTTATCATGAACTTTACCAAAATCGGCATGTAGAGACTACTCAAAATACGCTCTTGTTTCGAACTCGAAAAATAAGGTGGCCATTCCTTGAAATGCAGTTCCCTGAATTGCCCATAGATTTTGAGAAACAGGACAATGGTGCGAACGTGGATCCCTGGATGAAAAAAAACGGATAGCACCTATTTTCCGTCAAAATCATTTCAAACTAGTGTTTTGCCGGGAAGTCTTCATTACACTTGCCCGTCTTAGCTTTGCTTTCATGTGAACCATCCATAATGGCCATTGAAATAAGGATTTTGACCAATGAAAAGTGCCATTTTTTTGTTTAGTAACATAATGTTTAGAGGTCTGTAATTTCCGCAGATTAGCAACTTCGGAGGGGTTGCGCGCTGCTGCTGCCTTCTTGTACTGTTTTTTTTACGGTAAATTTTTTTCGCAATCTTTATTCATGGTTTGATGATCGGAGGAGGGATAACTAAGGAAGCGTTAGGTTGCACCGTGGCATTCCAGGCGCGGTTTCTATGATGTCAAGAGATCCTGAGACAGAGCATCGACAATGCAGGGTGTGAATTCTTCTTGCAGTAGTCGAAAGTTCTTCGAAGAACCCCAGGTCCCCTACTTCTTCGGCGGTCCTGGGTGTCGCGCCGACCTCGTTCGCTGCTCGGCGCGGCGCTTCGACAGCAGCAGGGAGCAGCTGTCCTGCGTTGGCGGCGTCGTTGGCCGGTGTAAAGCAGCTCGTCGAGTTATTTTCTTCTGCGGCAGCGTTCTGGCCTGTACATGTGGGGTGCAGGTCCGGCCCCGCCACCGCTGAACGTTCTGTAGCTCGGCGCCCCACCGTTATCTGCACGTCTATCGCGCATTGCACGAATTCATGCGACGCAGCGATATTTATGCTTCGCCTTCTGACTCAGTTGATTTTCTCGATGTTTCTCGGATTTTTCTTTCGTCGTCGAGAACACCCTCGCCCTGTCAAGAATTTTTCTTCGAGATCATCCATACTCTCGGCTGCTGTTTCTAGAGAGTATGACTGTACTTCTTCCTACTTTTTATATTCTCTATCGTTGTAACAGCTCGTGCCTGTTTAGAGCTTCGTGGTTGTATCTGAGCTGATGCTGCTGTAATGCCAGGCTTCCTCTCTGTTTAGCCTATTCGATAGTTCCTCATGGTTCTACCTGTAATTGTGCATTTAAGTGATAGCTATTGCACTAATTTGCTTTATCTGATAGTTGAGGAATAGTGTCAGCGATTTCGCACCGAATTCTATATTCATTTTCGGAGTTTATATAGCATTGCGCTCTAATAGATTGGCTATAACAATTCATTTTTGGGGAGACTACGGTAACCGCTCTTGCGTCACTACTGTAACTAAGAAATTCTTGACCAGAGGCCATTCCTCACCCTTGCATTTGGCTTTGGTGGAGGGATGGTGTTCCGCAGTTTCTTTATACATTCCCATTTAAGAGCTACCCAAATCGAGTAATGTATTCGACCCTAGGACAGATTATTGGTCTCGTTTCTTTTCGGAAGAAATACATCCAGGAAATGGCCGTGTGACACCAGATCTCCGAAAATAGCAATGCGAAGGTATATAGCGCGTTAGTATATGGCAACTTATAGTTAAACTTCCTCGGACAAAAGAGAGGTATAGGAACTTACGCTGAGCCATGTTACCACTGAAAAGCAACTCTCCTATCCACTATCCTATGACTGGATTAGGGTACTTCTAAATATTGCGAAGCTCTGTCTGCAAATACTGGATTTGCTGTACCTCTAGCTTATAGTCGCGGACCTGTGATAGGACTTATCCTTACAGGCGAAAATGTGCCCCTAACCCGCAACTTATGTCATTAGTCAGGAACGATACCGATCAACGTGTAGTTTTGCTGATAATGAGTAAACGGTATGGGTCTTGTGCCCTTTGATAGTTTATTCATCAAAATATCTACACTTATAATGTGGTTCTGTCGGGTGGAAATTCATCGAATTTTTTTTGTTTTCCTCGCGTATTATTTACTTATTCTAGATAATAGCAAGTCCCGGTTTCATATGCCTTATCCTCCTTCTTTCTAAGT
>KN549403.1:23828-40255 GCA_000797555.1 Oesophagostomum dentatum | reverse complement strand
GAAAATACAAAAGTACTTCTTTTAAAAACAGTTTTACCAAAAGAAAAAATACTTTGCAAGCCAGGCGGTAGCCGCAACTTCGGACGTTAGATCAGCTGTAACCAGGCGGTGACCCGTCGCTAACCTAGCCGTGCAATAATGAATCACAATTAGCGTTTAGCCTGGCCTCTAACAACTCCATAGCCACGGGTTAGACGTTGATGAATCACACCCCGGATGTATTCTGTTTTGCACTTTGCCTTATTTTTTCACTAATCAAGGTGCGCAGGGAGAGTCCTGAAAGGTGCTGCGAAGAAAAGAAGAAGTCCGAGTGAACGTAAATTCATGCATTTTTAGTGGGTCTTCGCAGCGAGGCAGCATCGCACAACGTACCTCTCCATTCCGAGTACTATTTCTTCGAATACGCAGCGCGTCCCAGAGTTATTCGAACTCCGAATGATTTATTTCACCCGTAATCGGGTGTTTATCTTTGCACTTATTCTTTAAAGGGTTCTCCTAAAATCAGTGCCGTAAACAACCATTTTTCTAAGGTTTTGTAATTCTAGAAAATATCGCTATTCGAATTTAAAGGTCAAGCTGAGCTTACGCTGGCTTCCACAACAACGGGGTGAGAAGGTGTCCTGTCCTTTTATAAGAAAATTGAACTGTAATATATGTATTCTATATATTACATCATACTTCTCGGTTTCTTAGAGCTGCTGGAGCTCTTTCCTCAGCCGTATCTGTCTTTTGATTTACCTCGCCTGAAGACGTGGTGCTGTATATTTCGCCTACATACACATAAACAAAGGAGGGTTATCCAAGATTGCGCTTTAGTTAAGATATTCCAAAGGGCCCTTACTGTTCCCACCTATGCATAGAGAAGATGGATGAGTAAATGGGTAGGTAGTAGGTCCAATTTCATTAGTGAGTTCTGCTTGCTTCGATAGGAGAGTTCCATGTTGGAATATGGTGTTAAGCGTTTACCCGGTGGAAGAATTCCCTATAGAACCGGTGTTTCTGTGCTTCCAGCATGCCATCCTGCCCCCAGAAGTTTCTCAGGAAGCAGTCTCTTTTCCGAGCAGCTGCTCCTTCATGTCTCAATGCGTTCTGCTGTACCAGCGCCTGAAGAAGTTGTATGCTTGAGCGCCTCTCACTGCCCCATGTTTCTTTATGTCCCCCTGAACGAAAGTGCACATTGAACGTCCAGCTTTACAAAGTATGGCGCATATTGAATACTGAATTCGTGCTGTTTAGTGCTAAGTGAATAGCCAGCTTCTCTTTGACGCCTTTCATAGTTTTTAACAATGAACTTCAGCTCTCAGTCGGAGCAAAGTTCGTCGTTCATAAAATTCCATTTCTTTTGAATCTGTCGCGAATTTGCTTAGTGTAAATGTTGTGAATGCCACAAGTGATCTGGATGTTCAAATGTATCTACATCGTCGTGAATATCTTTGAAATAGTGCGCAGGATGGGAAGGCGCATACAACAGACAGCTTTCCTCCCCAGTTACCTTCTGCACGCAAAATTTTGATTTGAGTGCAGCATATGAGAAAAACCCCTTGGTCTCTCAGATATCCTTGATTTGGAATATTTCATTGTAAACATGCTTTCCAACCTTACGCGCCAGTGTTCTTAATCTCTGTGTGACCGTCCGAATTTTTCGTTTGGGGTACCAGAGTAAGAAGACGCCATTGGCTAGTTTTCCCTGCTTATGGGGAAGATATGTCCGGCACAGTCCTTGTACCCGAATTAAACTAAATAGTGATTGCGGCTTCACGGCGTTTTGATAGGGTGTTGTAAATTCGGTGAAACGAACTGCCTTAAGGTCGTGATCCATCCCAATTTCTTTGTTAAGCTTTTGTCATTGAACTGTAGACGGAAACCTCTGCTTCAACGATCACCCATATTTTTCGTTTCTAATCTGCTGTTCGGATTTGCGCATCCAAAAATGAAAATTAAATCCGTTTTTGATTAGGATTTTCAGCTCTCATGCTGGTCGTTCTTATGACTCTCATCCATACAAAATTTTCGAAGATGCCGTGCTGAAAATTCTCAAATGAGCTAAGAACAGAAGATACCAGGGCTGGGATTCATGAGAATTTGGTTTGGCTAATGAGGCTAACCACGATGATTTAGAATGAAGATTGATTTTCGTGGTTTGCTTATCAGACAAAAACAGTGGATGATTAGGGAGTCGATATTTATTCCAGTCATTCTTATTGAGATGACTAAGCTAACATGGCTAGCCAGACCAAAGTTTCATGAATCCCAGCCCAAGATGCTATCTTTAACGCAAACTACGTTGTCCATCCCATTAATGCTACTCACAACCTGCCAAGATCTAATTTCTCTTTGCATCCACCGACGTTTATATGAAGGTTTCCTGGCCAAAAAAATTTTGCGCTGCAAAACCTTATCCAGAGTGAATTTTCTGCTAATAAGAACTACGATACGCTAAAGTACAGAAGTGTAAGTAGGAGTCCGAACGAAGATAAAATGACGCAGTTTCGACCGTGTTTTCTAGGTATTGGCGGGATAGTTTCCTTGTGAGAGCAGTCCTCAACAATGAAAGGTGCACTAGATATTAGTTTTCATTAGCCAACAGGCAATTGGTCTTTGATACAGATTCTTCTTTACAGACAATGTACCACCAAAATATTGTTGGTCAGTTTCTCTTGTAGAACTGCTAGGCGGGGTTTGCTCCGTAACTCTATCACTGTAACAGCTTCGAATACTGGCTCTTTTCGAGAAAAAGCCTTAACAAGAATGAAATTCATTCTAATAAAGGCCACGATACGTCAAAGTACGACGCCAAAATACCGCCTAAGAACCAACTTTATGTCATTCTTTTTGCCTGATTGTGTCTTTGCCGATGCACAAGCAGTATGGACAAAGCTCCAGCTCCATTCCATCGTTTAGGGCCTTGTCCGACTTGGCTCTCTATTACTGCGTAGCTTTTATTGGTAGCGGACTCATCTTTAACAACCCTCTTTCTCCAGAATCAGATTTTAAGGCTGCTACTTCATATGGTGAGGTTACATGGAAAGGCACCGATTATATTTCTAATAGAAAAACACCAGTAAAAATTTCTGCTGAAGAAACTCACCAGCGAAGCTTTGGTGAGGTACTGCCTTTATGAAATGAGTGTATTTAATGGCAAAGCTGATAGCATTTTTTGTTTTATTCGGCAGTTTTGTGTTCTTTCCTTCCTTTTTCCGATATCTTCCATTTGCTGATTCTTACTACCTTTTAAAATAATTTTTCTGCTATTTGGATATTCCAGGCACAACGTCTTCGCATTCTCGATACATACGAGCATCCGCAGCGTGCGTTGGTGGGCACGATCGAGGCGACGATCAAATCGGTGGCGGAAGCGGAAGAGGAGCTGGAACGCGAGCCGCACATTGAACTGCCACGATTCCATGACGATTACTCGAGAAGGAAGTGGGCGATTTTCGCGCTTTGGCACTCGACGGCCAGTTCTAGTAACACCTTTTTGCAGATGGGTTGACGAACAGGTCACCATCAACAAGGAAAATGTCAACGAACGCCTTGCGGCTATGGGTGCGGCCACTGCGCAGGTGAGGTCAAGTCCACATTTTGTGCCATTTTATGGGGAACCTTGTCGCCAAAATTACGTATTTCTAGGTCGTGCAATGGACAGCCGTACAGGAAGAATACGACGACCGTGTCGGAACAGCCATTGCCACGATCGGATCGAATCTGCCGGATGTCGGAAGGAACGTACGCGATCTGGCGCAGTTCATGCCAGATAGAAGAAGGTGAGCAAACTGCCAGCTGAGCTACGCACCTGCAAGACTGCACGAAGCTGTTTTTAGAGACGATTTGGTTGAAGCTACTCGCAAGTTATGTGGCGCTTTCGGCGACTTCCTTCACGCTGTCAACCCTGAGCATGAAGTAGTTTAATTTCATAAAAACTTGCCGTAGACTATATGATTCCGCAAATTTTGCAGGAGAAGAGAACAACAGTTCTGGCAGCGGCTGGACGAGTTGGCGACTTCTCGCAGCAGGTGATCAACACCATGGACGAGCCGACCACCGAGCAGTCCTACTTCCACGACAACCTTGTCCAGAAGGCGAAGAACGTGGCTACAAGCACCGCCCAGCTTGTGTTGAGGTAAAAAAGAACGTTGCTTGGACCTCAACTGTCAAGTTTTGGGTTAAGGAGGGCCAGATTAATCGCTGAAGTGGCGCTATATTTAGCGCCGAAACTCTCTCGCTTGGGCTATTAGTCGTCGAGCTGGGGCTTTGGAGCGCGGCGGAGTGCACAGCCTCAATTGTCGAGCCTCGCGCGGCGCATATGCCCACTGGGGGTTATTTGTCGTTGGCTGCTTGGCCGGCTGCCAATGATGGATGCTATGCAAATGTGTGCGACTCTTGACACCACACCCTGGGGAGGCGAGCGGCTCGACGCGCGGCGAGAGAGCACGCGTTGCATGGAGCGTCGCGCTATGTAGCCCTCCATGTATCTTTCGGAGGATGAAGGGAGTTCCCCCGCGGGAGCCGCGCCATAGATCCGATAGGGCGATTGCGGCCGGCGGCCATTTGCCCCTGCTTGCCATTCGGCCCGAAACGCCAGGCTTTGATTGTGAGTGCTTTTTGCCTGCTTTTCCTTCCTCGCATTGCTCGCTTCGGGGTTTGAGTCGGCGGCGAAGTATGAACGGTGTTGCGCTTTTGATGCCTCCGTACTTCCTCTTGGCCGCCGCTGTTTTAGTCCACTCACCCTAAGCGGTTTTTCTCAGCTAAGCTAATGCATATGTCCGAGAAGAGCCGGTTCTCTCGTCACCGTCGTATCAACCGCCAACCAACGCCCATCCTTATCCGTCGATGCGCAAGCCGACGTAACTGCTGCGCGTCGCTCCTCATCATCAACACCTCTGTTCTACTGGCTCGAGCTAACTGAGAAACCCGTTTCCCGTCGTCTCGCACGTCGTCGCCTTGCTCTTCTAGCGCGTCGAGTTTCTTCTGTCACCGCACGGAAGGTGAACTCGCGGCTGACCTCGGCTGAAAATGCGGCGCAAAGTCTACACGGACGTACGAATATATAATCACTATGGGACGCTAAGGCCTATTCGTAGGTTCGTCTAGATCGGTTCTTTCTGGAAGACCTTCTGATTCACTACTTCCTTGTGGAGTTTTGTTTTGAGTCACGTTAGTAAGTCATTCCTTGCCAAAACCACTTAATCAATCTTTCACGGCAATCGCTTCGTTGCTTGTTTTTCCGCTCTGGGAATCGCTCTCACTTTCGGAACTGGTACTAGACTAGTTCAGGGTTTCGTTTCCGGTTCTTCTTTCTTGGGAGAAGAAAAATCTTGAGTGGGAACAACTTTGGTAAGGCACTTTTACAAGGGCTTTTGTTGTTTTGGAAAATTCTAGAGCTTCTGTGGTTTCTGCTAGCCAAATTCGAGAAGCTTTGTGCTTACTTTTTTCTGCACAATATTAAATTCCTTGCTAATAATTAATCACAGCGAGTTTTTCGAATGTGATTAATTTCTCACAATTAGGCTGCCCAGAAATTACATACGTAAAAATAGCAGCTTTTGACACTTTTCTTGCTTTTTTAAACATCTCATTCTAGGCTTTTTTCTACTTCGTAAAAGAGATGCGTTTTCACCTGAAAATATTTCGTTTGCGTCCGAATTATTTTCTAACATTCTGGGAGGAATATTTTAAAAAAAGAACCCATTTTCGTAATATTTTTCTAAAGGATAACTGCTGGCCCAACAGCAGTAACCACGGTGCGCTAAGCTTCGTCGTTCAAAGTTCAACTTAGTAATAGAGCATACAGAGAAGCTCAAATTTCGGGGTTTCAGGGATTTTGCACCTTCATCTTCTCAGGCCTGATTTGCATATCTGACAATGTTTTCCCTCGTAAAAGATCCTGTTGAATATTTCGCTACCAAAATGTTATGGTCTTTTGAAGGGTAGGATCGCCGAGATGCTGGAAAATGACGCTCTGTCAGGTCCTGTCCTATTAAAATTTTTGCAGAATGCGCCACAATGGCATGTTTATGCGGCTTCTTAATAGAATGTTGAAATCGCAGCTGGAAAAAGCAGTTTTTTCCACCTATATATGATTTTTGGTCCTCAAATGACGTCGAAGATTACTTATAATCCCGCCTACTGAGGAAACTAAAGACAAACCTGGGAAAGCAGTCGTGATCTTCAGAGTTTGAATTTCAGAGCGAAGACAATCTCAGCGGAATGCGAGGAGCCAATACTACAAGAGAAAGTCATCCACTCGGCCACGCAATGCGCGTTTGCGACGTCGCAACTCGTCGCATGCGCCCGAGTTGTCGCGCCCACCATCGAAAGCAACGCGTGCCAAGAGCAGCTTACAAATGCCGCTAAGCAGGTTAGCTTAGACCACTGAGCCTCAGATTTAAAAGTAATAAAAACTGGTTGGTCTAGGTGTCGCAAGCCGTTACCGAACTCCTACACGACGCTGAGTTTGCCTGTGAAAGGAGTCACACGGATGGCCGCCAAGCTCTTGGAGACATTCACGAAGCGGCAAGACAGGTGCGCTTCTTGCAATTTTGCTGAGGTGAGTCATGAGGACCAGTTCTCGTTTAGGTCACACATGCCCTGGATAGCCTTTTGGAGCATGTGAAGACGTCACCAAAGATCACGAAGACCACCGAGGAGGAGCAGTACAATGAAGTTCTAAGGACAACTCATAAGCTGATCGCTCATCAGGTAAGTGACTTTTCGACTTGGAGCTTTTTTGTATCTGTGGCGGCAAATTTTTAAAGGTATTCAGTGAATTTTGTTTTATTAAGGTAAACCTTGGAAAATCCAGTGCAAATTTTGCAACACTAAAAATGTACTGTTTGATTTTGGTGATACTTTTGGGTAATGTTTTCTAGATAGAGCAATTTTCTGCGTACGATTCATATTCCGGAAGGGTTAAACAGGTGTGCCGCACTGTAGTTGCATTTCATGCCGAACGCGACTTTTGCAAAAGCGGAATGATACTTGGAAAACCGTATCCAGAATACGGTTAACCCCTCAGGCATTTCTTGATTTTTTTGGAAATTCCATATTTTTGTTTTAAAAAAGTTGTAAGGACCCTGTTTCAGCGCATTCCTTGTTTAGCGCCGCGCAAAGAATTGCAAAATTTCCACCAGCTCGAGCTGAGATGCGCACATTAGAAATCCGTCGAGCTACTTTGGATGGTACTATTTTCAAAGCGATTTTCGGGTAATTTTCCTGTCTGCAGGAGTTAACCACTGAACATCAACTACTGAAAGCAAGTCGCTCATACCCTCAAAGTTTCTTTTCGATGTAAATTTAGCTTGAAGTTCTCATAAAGTTCCTACTTTAGGGACCAAGTGAAGACCTTACACGCGAAGCGAAGAAGGTCATTAGACATAGTCAGATTCTTATGGAACAATTCGAGCATGAAGCCCATGAACATCCTGAGCAGAAGGACCGATTACTGGCAGCTGCTCGCCGTGTAGCGAACGCCACTAGCGAAATGATCGACGCCACAAGAGTAGGTTTTTCCCTAATAACGCCTCTAAGGTTAGGGTAGAAGTGGGTTCGGTTTTGTTTTCGCTTGCGTGAACTACCAGATGCGATGCTCTAGGCCGGAACGTCACAGCGTTATTCAAAAGCAGATTCCATCTCTGTTTTTGGGCTTGCTGCTCACAAGTTCGTCCCCAGTGAGCATATCAATCTTTCCAGGAATGCGAATCGCGTCCCACTGAGGCCGAATCGGAAATGGCTTTGCGAAATGCTGCCGAGCGTTTGGTAACAGTGACGAATGAGACCACCAGTGAGCAGCAGGCCAAGCACATCATGGAGAAACTCGAGCAGGCCGCTCGCCAGACCGCCTACGAGGCCACGCAGACCATCGCCGCCGCCAACGCTGCCAAGGTGAATCCAGACATCTCTCGAACGAGTAATTTGGAAGGGTAGTTAGGGATAGTTAGAGATTATTTTACCGTATTCGACTCAGTTTTCGAGCTGATACGATTTGTGATGTGAACCGCATCTGTTCACAGAAGGTCAGTTCAGTACGTGTAAGGCTGGAAGTAACGCAACGTTAAAAAGCACATAAATGAGTTTTATGGACTAGAATCAAAACCTTTTTTCCCAAAAGTATTGATATTTAGAGGTATTTTTATTCTTTGCAAATTTTTGAAGTGTTTTCTTGAAGTAAATGAGAGAGGTATTTCCTCATTGTGCGGGTACGCTGCGTCCCAAAAGTCGCGCAAATGCAAGGTTTCCCTACAAACAAGACAAGGAATTCTGCTAGGTTATCTTTTGGGAAACAAGCAGACTGAACTGGAAGCCCTGCAGACTTCCGATTTTGTACTTATTTTGAGCGTCTTGGATTCCAAATCATTCGATTTCGCGTGACGTTACAGAAAACGAGGTGCAGTTTGGTAAAAATGCAAGGAATTTTCTTAGAAATTTTTTAAAATCTAGAATGCGCTTGAAAAGTAGGGTTGAACGGAAATCAATTCGAGAAATTCCGAAATCAGAATCCGAGAGTTGCAACCCTGAAGAAAATCGTGATCTGGCAGGTTTTGGAAGCTGCAGGTTGAATTACGCTCTGTTCTAGGGCTTGGCGCTATCGTGGCTCACTCATTAAAAGTGCTTTGAGCAATCTACGCTGGCATTATCTGGCTTGAATAAATAGCTTGTACCGCAGCTACTTTCGCTATTCTGTCAAGGGCGGTAAGCTTCTGAATCTCAGTTTATTGCGGTCTATGCAAACAGTCCAATGCATTATTCGTAATCAGAGTTAAGATTTTCCGTCACACCATGAAACACGGTCCAGATCACTAGCGATATTACCAGCGGCGTTTGCGGACTGCCAGTGACGGCTTGAGCTTTGTCAGTTGCAAGCAGTTGATAATATGTATGAGTTATCGGATTCAATGGGAAGTTCCATTCCAAACAATCAGCTTGATAACTGGACTGTGCACAGAAGTAACGGCGATTTTAAGAATTTTCTTGCGGAAAATGGGTTCTTGTTCAAGAGTCCAGAGATCAGGACCAGTTTTTTGTGCTGATGCGTGGCTTTTGGGACAGCGGTGGTGTGTAGTTGGTACTCAGGCAGATCCGTGTAAGTAGTCCGCTTCGTTCAGGAGGAGGCACACAAGCGAACGGAGACCACGGAGCAGCTACTAGTTGATGAAACGCACACCATACTGCGAATCCGCTAGCGCCCACGAACAGCTCGATGTGCCCCGCACACATATCACACGCCACGCCCACTTGTATCACACACACCACGCCCCCTCCCTTTCGCACAAATGCTAGCCCCGCCCACCACTGCCGTGAGCGCCTTTCGCTGTCTAGTCGTCCATACCACACCCGCTTTGTCACTTTTGAGTCTTGCCATCGAACGATTCTACTGTGTATTATTGTTTGTATTTGTAAATTTCGGGATTAGAATAAATTGATGTATCCCTAAGAGAGTTTCTCTCGTTGAAAACTGACAAAACCTGGAGTGCGGAAATGCGAAGTGGGCGCGCATACGGGCAGGGAACAAGTAAGTGGCGGTGTGCGGTGCTACTCCTTGGTTTCCCTAGAAAACAACATCAACAACAACTCGATGAGAACGAAGTAGACTACTAATCGGCGTGCCTGACTCACTCAAATAACCCATCGCTTCATGTGCCAATCGATAGTTGATCTCGAGTTTTTATTCCAGGAACTCATCAAGAGCAAGACAACTGTGGAGAATCTCGTCTACGAGTGCACCGAGACAGCCGAACATGTGCCGAGGTGAGCTGAGATTTGTGGTTAGGAGAGCTGTTCCAGATATCGCGAACAGGACAGCTATTCCAAATTTTGTTGTATTTTTCAGGCTCATCACTTCGATTCGTGAAAGTCAGCAGTCGACGACAGCAAGCGAGAAATTCCGCGCTCAGAGTCGTCTGATCAGAGATGCGCATCAGGTGAGCTGACTGAGTTTGTGTTAGACTTAATGCTCTTGATGATGAAGATAGTATGGAGGAAATATAGAGACAGACGTGGATAAAGTTTGCTGTAAAACCTTCCACTGTTTGAAAGGTTAAATTCGGACTACAATGCGGCAAAATACGTTGGCAGACTAATACTGTTCGGGAAATATTTATTATGAATACCTGAGTTGCTGCACAACGTACCTTTGGCTCACTGACGAATTCAAGAGCTGGCCGCGTTGCAGACGCGTTGGCAAACGATAGAACTGCCGATAGAGCTGGCAGATCAACCAGCTATGACGATAGATCTGGCAGAGTTTCGCTATGTTTCTCTATTTTATTTGTCATGTAGAATGGGAAGGGCGTGTGGAGATCCGAAGGCGGCAGAAGCGAATATGCGTCACGGTTAGTAGTGGGACTCGTCAGCGAACAAAGGCTGCATGAAGTGCTCAACTACAATATCCGCATATACCGAAATCCATGAATAAGGGCGTTAAGATCCACAAAGGCCTTCTGACCTTTCAGCGAAGAAAAGTTTTAGGAGGAAGCCTCCACAGTATGCAGGTCAATAAATCGATCGATTTCTTATAATGAGGTGTCTTATGCAGAACACGCCTGCCTTGTTGTTTTTGGAAGCAATATATCTGGATTAAACTCCCATTTTTTCTGTGTACTTGCTGACCCGAGGTCAAGTCAATTGTATAACTTGTGATTCTTTTCAGTTCCTACTTATGTAGAGGGAGTTGCGTGAAGCACGCCTATGTCAGTCTAACCTTGCAAAACTTCGTTATTCTGGAACATGTTAGGATTTACGTGATTTTATTTTCAGATCTTGGCTCCGGCAACCCGCCTTGTGGAGGTAGCTCGTACATCGGTAGCCCATGTGAGCGAACCGCACATTTCCTCCAATCTTCAACAGACCAGCAATGGGTTGTCGACGAATCTCGCCGAGCTCAGAACAGCGCTGAATGCGGCTCAGCAGCTGAACTTTAGCCAACAATTGGTTCACAGTGAAGAGCTGATCAGGGTATGCTTTTTTCTTATTATCTTTTTCTTTGGCCAATACGCACTCTCAGAACAGCCAGACTAATTCATTCGAGCTTCTAGGAACTCGATCAAGAGCTGCTAGAAGTGCAGAAAGCAGCTCAGTTGAAGCAACTCTCTCCACCTCGTGGAGTAACCTCCCAGATGGCGACTTCGCATCTGATGTCGTCGGCCAGACAGGTTGGCAGCAGCATCGCCCAGTTGGTGTCGGCTGCCGCTAGCCAAGATGAACACCACATTGGTGCATCTGCTGTGGAAGCCGCTCAGAGCCTGAGGGCATTTACCACTGGTGTCACCGAGGTCGTTTCCACAAGAACCGACGTGCAGCTCGACTCGTAAGTCTAGTGTTTGCATTAGTTTTTTAGGTAGCGAAACGTTCATACTTTTGTAGCTTCATCGTTTCATCACGCTCTGTCGTCCACGATTCTGGAAGGGTGTTCGATCGCGTCCGCGAAGGTGCCGCTCCTCCTGTTCTGGCTGATGCTGCTAAGCAGGTATCGAACTGCTTACAAAATTTTGTTGATTGCCTTGGACAACTGCTGCTTATTCAAAAATTCCAGGTTTCCACAAGCCTCCGCCAAGTCATCGCATGCCTTCCCGATAATCAAGCTATCGAAAAGGCCATCGCCCAAATTCGTACCATCGGCGCTTCGGCGACAGTTCGCGAACCAGACGTTCGCGTCGCCGCATCGCGACTCGTTGACGCGACGTCGCAGCTGCTGGTCGCCGTTCGCTCGCCGAACAACGAAGAAGCCGTGAACGCGTTTGTAAATACCTACACCGACTTCCACGCGGCTGTAATTGCCTCTATTAAGAACCTGCCTGTAAGGAGTTTGTCAAATTTTCCGTGTATCATTTCACGTCTATGTAGTCCCGAATTTCAGGATATGGATGCTCGCCGCCGCACCGTTGATCACCTCGAGTCAGCCAGAGAAGAGTCCGTCTCTGTGCTCTCGTACGTGAGCGTTGCGTCCAGTGACATAACGCAGACCAACACCTTGTCCCAGTCGTCGAGAAAGCTTATTGAGACCGTGAATGAGATTGTCGAACAGGTTGGCGTCGAGCAGCCGTGGCAGCGCGAGTGCGATGCTGCACTTAGACAGATCCAGGTTCGTTTTGTTTTGCGAAATTTGTGATGGATTTGGCGAATATCATCCTAAGGTGGTTCTGTTCCAGGGTATACGGCACCTAACTGAGCACGCCAATGTGCCGGTGAACACCAGCTCATACTTCGGTTGTCTGGATACAATTACGGAACAGTCGAGATATCTGGGAGAGTCCATGACTGGCATTGCTCGCAATGCTAAAGCCATGGATACGCGATCACTGTGCACTAGCGTAAGGTACGATAGAAATTACTGCATCGGTTTAAGATATAAAAGAATAAGCTGGTCAGCAAACTAAAGCTAATTACCACTTCAGAATAACTTGTGGTAATTAGCTCCTCCTCAGAATACCTAATGTTGATTACCATGATGGTTATTAGTACCTTAACCAATAAGACTCAGCAAATTTGGAAGGGTATATCTGGAAGCAGATTTTTTGTGCCACAACAGCGTAAATATATATTTAGCTGTATCTAGGTAAAACATCAGACGGAATGTTCCGACGCAGATTTTGCCGAATGTTGGTTACCAGTATTAAATTATTCGGATACTGTATCTGTACGAGTGATCCTTACAAAGTCACGACCTTGTTTTTGTACACTTGAGCAAGAATACGCCTGAAAGATTGGCAGAAACGCAATCTTTCCGCTTCGTAAGGACCATACTTTTCGCGGAAATCCTGTGCGCATGTACTACTAACGAGGGAAGGATTATTAGTCGAGTCGGGAGATAGCTGTGTGATATGCTTCCCTAAACACGGGTTGGAATCGCGTTTCCAAATACGTCATTCATATCTGCAACGGCTTACTTCACAAGGAGTTACACAAGTTTTTTGATGTTATACTCTGTTGGCTAAAATGCTGCGGTGTAATGCACTCCGACAAATTTTGAATGTAAACGATAAATCAAAGTCACCACAAAGTGTCTAGTGTATGAAGCGTTCAGTCCTGGTTGTTTGTGCGTAAAAAACACTGGTTCAGCTTAATTCCGAAAAGAATGCGCAAGATCTAAGTCAAGCAGGGTTCAACAGAAAAGCATGTATAACTCCTTGTAGAGTAAGCCGTCGCAATTATGGGTGACATATTTGAAAATGGTATTTCAAGCCCTATTTGGCTGAGCATATCGGACATCTATCTCCCGACTCGACCAATGATCCTTTCCTAGTAAGCTAAATTCCTCAAAATGTGCGAGTTTTTCGTGTCTTCATATACGCGTACACCGCTTTACCACACAATTGAGACCCCGGGGTATTGAAGCATATCATATTGAGTGATGGTCACACACACACTAAGCGTTCATCGTAGCGAAACCACTGATGTCGTAACGTGGGTGCAAATTGTGTTTGGAGCTACCAGGTCGTTGCAAACTCACAAATTTGGTTAGAGCGGATCACGCATTTAGACAGAATTTGTTTTCCTGCATCGCAAAATCAATTTTTTCTTCGGTTCTGAAAGTTCTAGCGCATATAAAATTTTCACACGTGAAAGATGCATTGTGTGCATGTGCAAACTTACCGAGTTTGCGGTAGGTCAAAGCAATATGGGTAGAATCTAGCAAATGAAATAAATTGGCAAAGCTTCACGGCAGATACACCACATAGAAAGAAAAGCAGAAAAGAATCACGTTATCAGGAAAAGGCGTATGTTCTGAGTGTCCAAAGACTTCTGCAGTGGCCTAATAAAACCTCAAGTTCCTTGCTAAACCTATGAATTATATGGAAGAGGACTCCCTGATTCTCTTCCATTGGAGTAATCGCTGCTTAATCCAGGCAGTCTGCCGACGCCGTCTGTTCACTAGCCGAATCAGCCTCACAGGCGGCCTATCTGATCGGAATCGCTCATCCGAAGAGCGTCCGCGGCGAAACCGCGATCATCGATGCGAGTCGCGTGCGTCGCAGCGGCATGCTCGTGCGACAGGTCTGCGAGCGCATCGAGCAGCAGAACTACACTCAGGAGCAGATCATCGACGTAAGTTCAGAACATGCGTTTTTATTGGGTTCTACTCAGAAAAAGCCGGTTTAGGATGCTACGGTAGTCGCGAAGCACACTTCGAATCTGGCCAACATGTGCCGTGAAGCGTCAGAGAAGTCGCAGAACGTCAGCGTGAAGAAGGAGTTCATCAATTGCGCTGGGAAAGTGGCCGCAGGCACTGCAAAGCTGATCACAGCGGTGAAACAGCTTGATAGCCGGCCTAGGTGGGCACTATTGCTATTTATTCCTATGTATTGTAGGCGCACATACCTGTAGCCGCAGACAGGTACACGAGTAAGTAATTGCTCAAAAGATTTTTTAAGAAAGAACAAGAAAAGGAAAACAAATGACCAGGAAGGATGACCGAAGTGTTAACACAAATTTTAATTTTTTTATAAGATTTCTTCACAGCAGTGCTGTGCTACTTTTAATGATTTAGTATAGGCCGAACCATCTCTGAAAATAAAACATTTTGATTTATCACAGTTTCAGGGACGCTTGGGTTTTATTCGAAGCATCTGTTATGCAACTTCCAAAGTCTAAAGAAATTATTACTCTTAAGCTTTTACTTTCCAGTAACGCTACTGTTTGTCATACTCAAATTATACAAGTTTTCCTGATAATGCTATTAAAAATAGAGTAGTACCCCAGTGCTTCAAGAAATAATTTCCTCTTGAATTTGTCCTATATTCTCTGCAGCTAAAAATATCTGCTTTTTATGAAGACTGAATAGACTACCTTATTATATCTAAGTAAGCGGTGATCTTATGTCGGCTATGCTTTATTTAAAATCGACTTGAGCTACGTTTTGAGCCATACTTCATGAATCCTGGTCTATTTTTTTCCGAAGTATAAACTTCTTAAGAAGATTAGATGTTTCAGCCCTGAAGCACGTGAAACATGCACGATCGCGGCGCAGACTCTGCGAGCGGCCACTGAGCAACTGGAAAGCTATGTGGATAATCCGGACTTCGCTGGCACGCCAGCTCGAATCAGCCCGTCGGGTCGTGACGCCCAAATACCCGTGCTGACCTCGACCAGACAGATGCTCGATTCGAGTTGTGAGATGATCAGGTACGCATTGGGGGGGGGGGCGCTCTTTTTGCCACGCTGGGAAGGAAGCCATAATCCACGAAATTTGATCTAGCGAGTTCTTTTACAGCACTGCGAAGCATCTGGCCGTCGCTCCCATGGATGCACATACATGGCAGCGTTTGGCTGACAACAGCAAAGAGGTACGAGTTGTTATTTTCGGTTACTCACTTCGGTGAAGAATGGTTTTTTCGTTTAGGTCAGCGAATCCATCAAGAGAATGGTCAGCGCGATCCATGCCGCAGCTCCTGGACAGGCTGAGATGGACAGATGCATTCGACAGCTGGAACAAGTAGGTTTAACCTGAACTATCTGACATTTCTCTTCAAGATTGCCCCTTTCTTCAGCTTATTGTGGACGTTGAGCGCAGCTCTCTGGATATGGGCGGTGCTCAAAGCCAAGCATCATCCAGTGCGACTGAGAAGCGAATTCACCAGTCGATCCTTTACTCTGCTCAGAGCCTTGCTGAGAAGGTGGACGAACTGAGAACCGCAGCTGTCTGCAAGGTAAGGGCGAACCAGCGTGTGTAGTGTACAGGGCCTGTAACTGGGATTGCATCAAACGGTCATTGGCGAAATGAGATGCGCATACCCCTCGATTTGGTGTATCAGATCATTTTCTATGGGAGGCTTCTACAGAGTTTTGTAGCAGCTCACCTTGGAGATATTTTATGGCTCATGAGAATTTGAAAACTTCGGGAGAACGCATACGAAGAAACATGGCCTGTCTTTACCTGCGCAAGCCAAGCGTCCACTTTCTTGTGGTAGATGATAAGCGGGAATTGGCATATGATTAAATAATAAACGGTACAACTGACAGTATTTATTTGTGATGTTCAAATTAAAAATTTATCTACATGTACGGTCCCTCTAAATTACACAACTTTTTCTTGAAATCTTCAGGGAGAAGCTCTACCTCACTGCGTGGAAGCCCACTGGGAAACCGTGCAGCCTCTGGCTGCATCCGCCTGTGAAGCTGCTGCAATTGCTAGAGACAGTCGTCAGCAGGCAGAACTCTTCGACAAGTGTCGTACCGTCGTGGAAGCCGAGCTGCAGATGATGTACGCCTGCAGAGATTCGGCTGGCAATCCCAAGGTGAGCGCGATCAGATCGGTTTACGCGAAATTCCAAAGACAGTCTCTTTTTTTGCCAGGCGGTTGAAGCCCATTCGCGTGTCGACGAAGCTGCTGCTCAACTGAAGGACGCTTTGGATGACATCAGAAGCACAGTGAGCGCGATAAGCAGTGAGCAAGGAGAATACACTAGTGCTGAGTTCGGCTGAAGTATAGACGA
>KN549403.1:0-11185 GCA_000797555.1 Oesophagostomum dentatum | reverse complement strand
CTTTTTGGGTGAACAATGTCTACCCTGTACAGTGTGCAGTTTCGACCATCTAGCTGCTCAAAATCCACTTTTGGACCTATTACGAAAATTGATGATATTAATGCAATAGTATTCACAAATGTTTGTAGTAACCGGATATGGTGTTATTTGATACAGATGTTCGCTCCATTGCCTACCAGAACGACGCGAAGCAGCCTCACGTTTGGTAGCTGCAGTAGGTGTGGTTGAGTTGAAAATCTACAACAACAACTGAAATCCTTCAAATTTTCTTTTGTCTGCAGGTTTGTTAGATGGAACATTTATTTCTGACTTCTGTGGCCTGACGTTTCGACTGAGTCGTCGTCTTCAGAGGCCTGGAAACGGTTCACAGTTTTCGTCTGCGTTCTAGACCGCCAAACGTCTCATTCTACCATGCCAGTTCTCGACTTTGGTTTAAGCATATCGCCGAGAAACTTATCGGAACAGAGCGCAAACGCACCCTTGTTCCACCGAATTTGCGGGTTAGAAACCGCACCAGCTTGGACTGTCGTTGCGAACAAGGGGGTGGTATGATGGACCCACATCTTATTTACTTTAACTGCCAAGGTCGCAAAGTGGTAAGAACGGCATAAACTCACTAGTTATAGATAAACATTCATTTTTATTGTTCATTTCTGGATTTCTAGCTGAAATCCAGAAAGCCTCTAACGCTTTACGAGCCGATATCTCGTTCTCACAGGTCAGTATTCTACATTTTATATCGAAATCGTTTCCATCATGCGCTTTGATCCTGTGCTTACCAAGTGCAGAAACTAAACTTCTTAGCCGCTTACTCGCTAAGTGCTCTTTGATGTGAATACCAAGCATTCTACCGGTTTCACCTATGTATAATGCATTGCAGCTTAGGCATTCAATTTGGTAAACTACTCCGGCCTTTGTACAATCACCTAACTTACCGTGCGGGCATACGACGCAGTGTTCCATTACGCATTCTTTATCATAAAGGCGGTTCCGAACTAATTGCTTTTTGATGTTATCATTCGGTACGTTCACAAGGACAACGTCATTTTGCAACTGTGCTCGGAAAATACACTGCTTGATAGCCGCGCTTACATTGTCAAAGATGAAAGGGAGACAAAGCAGTAGTTTGTTTTCTCGTTGGATATGGTTGCGGGTCACGAAAGGAAGTCTAGGACGTCGTGATACCGTACCATAGCCGTTGCTGCTTGCAATCTGCGAAGCCAGTCTTCGTAATTCGCGACGTTCATTTTCGCCTGTACACATCTGCATCGCCATTTTGAACATATCTCTTATCACAGCGCGTTTCATAGCAGCTGGATGTGCAAAGCTGGCGTGTATGAGGATGTTCTTAGAGCTTTCCTTGCGATACCACTTAACGTTCACAATGCCTTGGGACAACTTCATTTGAGTGTTGAGGTATGGCAGCCATCCGTCGTGTGGTACTTCTCGTGTAAACCTGATGTACTGCGATTGTGCATTGAGGATTTTGAAACATTCGTCCATTTCAGACTGTGTAGAGGTCACAATGCAACAATCATCGATGTAACGGCAGTACATGAGCGGCATACGAGCTAGCACAAGCTCCTCAATCTTGCTCATGAAGCAGATCGCTAGTACCGGTGCTAAGCGCTGACCCATAGCTAGTCCGCGTAGCTGGGAGTAGAAATTCCCAGACCATTTGAAAACGTTACATTTAAGACATTCACTAACTAGGGTCATTGCGCGTGCCTTGCTCAGTCCAAACATGTTAATTGTACTGGCGTGTTCATCCAACATCTCTGATAACGCTTCCAAAGCCTGGCTATTTTGGACATTAGTATACAGTGATGTGATGTCGAAGGACTCGACTACATTGTCTACATCGAACCTGGCATTTTGCAGTTTTTCAATAAACTGAGAAGTGTTGGACAAATGCGCCGGTACTTTCGTTACAAGCTCGCTTACGATCTTATTAAGAAACCAGGAAATTCTATCGGATGGTCCGCCCACACAACTAATTACTGGTCTTATTTTGAAAGTTTCCGCCGACATTGAATTCATTTCGTTCAAGGAAATGTTATGCGTTTTCAAGAGGCTATAGAAGATTGGGTGGGCAAGTTGGGTGGTCGATTTTGAGCCTACTGATAAATCTATCATCGAGAACTGCAGATTTTCCTACCGGAACCCAGATATCGTTTAACCTCCGGCATTGAGCGCGAAACTCTTTTTCAGAGGCTAATCTATAGACAGTAGTGTCACTAAGATGCAACGCTGTTATTTGGCGATCCAGTTCTTGCGGTACAACTACAAACTCGCCACCCTTGTCGCTAACGGATAGGCGAATCGAGCCATTTCTTATCAGTACGCGTACCTCTCTGAAGTCTTGCCACTGATTTTGTGACAAGTTGGTCTGTTTTTGTCGTTTGAACATATTCAGGACTTCAAAAACGCCGACGGAGAGGATACGGAATTTTATATCGATTTCTCGAACAGGCTCAGGTTGTCTATAGAAGGACTGCGGGAACGGTATCGTTGCAACTAATCTCCTACTCTCGGAAGCGTGCGTCTGTGCGGCACTTTCACGGTTGGCTTTCGATCTAAGCATGTCTCTGAGCCTGTGTAGGCCTCCAACTGCTTTGCGGCACGTGATAGCGCTGATGTTTTGCGCAGGTGAGAAAGATGGTCCGAGGCTAAGAAACTCTATAGCATCAGAAGACAGCTGCGTGTTACCTACAACAGTGACTTTTGCCGTTCTACTCTCATTCTGTAAAGATACGTCTTCTAATCGGTGGTCAGAATGGTTATCTCCGTCATGTGAGTCATTTTCTGGGCGCGTGCCCAAAAATCGGTCGTACTTTGCAATGAGCTTGGATTTGACCTTAGACCGAATTGAAGCACAGATCGCCTTTGAACCCCTTTCAACCCTCATCTAAGTTTGAACCGGTAGAAGACGCTTACGTGCCTCCTCTTTAGTCTTACATTTCAACAACGTGGCATATAATGATCGCTGTCTTTCCTTGATAACAGTCTTGAGAATTTGATGATAAATCTTCCTTATCTTCGTCTTCAGACAGGCCACGTATCATTCCTATTCTTTTGTTCGTAATGAAAGACGGCAGAACATTTGTCTTCTCGCAGCGCTGGAGGAAGATCAGGGATTGACGTACTGTAGCCGCTTTTTGGCGAAGTGATAATGCTTTGCGGGTTAGAAAGAACACATTCGGCGGTATGTCTCTTAACAAATTCCACGTTCTTTCTTCTTTAAACCTAGGCATTTTTACAATTCTTCAAATTTTCTTCTGCCTTACAGATTTGTTAGATGGAACATTTATTTCTGACTTCTGTGGCCTGACGTTTCCACTGATTCGTCGACTTCCGAGGCCTGAAAACGGTTCACAGTTTTCGTCTGCGTTCTAGACCGCCAAACGTCTCATCCTGCCATGCCAGTTCTCGACTTTGGTTCAAGCATATCGCCGAGAAAACTATCAGAACAGAGAGCAAACGCACCCTTGTTCCACCGAATTTGCGGGTTAGAAACCGCACCAGCTTGGACTGTCGTTGCGGACAAGTGGGTGGTATGATGGGACCG
Organism: Oesophagostomum dentatum; assembly: GCA_000797555.1. Classification (NCBI taxonomy): domain Eukaryota; kingdom Metazoa; phylum Nematoda; class Chromadorea; order Rhabditida; family Strongylidae; genus Oesophagostomum; species Oesophagostomum dentatum. Next base: position 7,617 of record KN549403.1, on the reverse strand, counting down.
CATCTTATTTACTCTAACTGCCAAGATCGCAAAGTGGTAAGAACGGTATAAACCTCACTGGTTATAGATAAAATAAACATTCATTGAAAAAAGAATAATAAGAATGATAACACCACAGAACAGAATCAGGGATCCTCAGAAGTTGAAAGGATTGCAGATTGAGTGGAGGATGCCGCAAAACTCAAATCTTGGCGTTCTCTAGTTATTACAGATTTTTGCTGGCAGCTGGGTTCTTTGTAAAAGGAAGAATAATAAATCTTTCCCAATCAAAACTTGATTCACACGACGAAATGAACACGTTTATGCGCGACATCGGACGAATCGGCCACCCCACTGCCAGAAGGGCCGGCCGCCCTACTACAAGAATTGGGACAACCGCGGAGGCTGAGAAGAGAAGTGGAAGATCTGGATTAGGACTCCGAAACGATAATTGCAATTGTCTTATTGTGCTCCAGGGTCAAGCGTATGGTGCTACAGTCGCAGCGCGGGGTCGCCCTGGGAGTCGATCCTGTGGTGGGGGGGGAGGGGGGTCGCTGGAGGGGCTGACGTATAGGAAGAAAAATCCAAGGAAAAAACGGCTCAGAAACCTCCACTGTGTTAATTTTGAGCTAAATCCATGAGTTTTGACCCTCTGGTAAACTGACTCCCTTCCCGGGGTAAACGGAACTGCCACACAAAATAAGTGTAAATTTCGAGTGCAGCATCCCAAGCTACCCCTCTAGGCTAAGTTTCAGCGAAATCCTTAATTTTCAATGATTTTTTTTCACTGGTCTCATGATTTTATTTTCAAACGATTTTTTAAATTGAAAAAATGTGTAGCTGGTTTTTACTCTTCCAGAGGGAAGCTTCTGTTTCGTCTGTTTCGTTTTCGTCTCGCCAGTCGGAAAGCAATGGAAAAAGAAATAGCACACTTGTCTTCAGCTATGCCTTAGGAGCATAATAGCGGAGAACCGAAAAGTACGATTCATACAAACATAATTAATTTTTTTCATTTCCCTAAAGAATGTGCAACTGTGTACACGATTATGAAGGTGAAGGCTTGCTCTATCATTTCACACAAAATAGTAAGGAAACCCTTGCAGTACGAGAACATGCGTAGCAGCTAACTTTACTGATTTTCCATTTTTCGCGAAAGCGGAGCTGAAACAGCCACTTCTAAAACTCGGGAGTCGAGGCTTTTCGTCCAAGTCTTAACGCTTTGACAATTTAGAGGATCTCCGCTGTTCGTAGTTAAAAGTGGACCCTAATAGGCTCTCTTGCTGAAAAGCTAGTACAGTGCGACTCTGCTGCGATTTTTGTCTTCGGTCGCACCATGGACTGCGTTGCGTCGCACCCTAATAATTTTAGGATAAGGGAACCAATCGTCGTCACGTTATATAGATACGAGAGAGCATGGTCTGAAGTTCCTTTCAATGTAAAAATATTGCCAAAACCCTTTCACTGAAGGAGGGTAACGTCTTTGCTAGCCCTATTTTCCTCTAAAATTGATTTCTGCTTATTTTCCGGCTTCCACAGACTCTCTTTTTGAAAGTTCTATGACTGGATAGGAGAAGTCCTCCTCCTTCGACTCGTATAGAAGTTGTTCGAGCTATTTGCTAAATAGAAAACTTAATCATGTTTTTAACTGCCCTACTTTGGCTATTTTTTGAAAAAAATTGCGCTCCAGCGCCAATCGATAAGGTTGCGACCCTTTGCACTTCACAGTCTCTTTCGCAATAATGCGAATAGTTTCTCCTGTGCTTCTGTTTCTCGCCGCTTTTCCACTGTTTTTCCGTCCATTTTACCCTTTACGTTCCTTTTAGTGACTAGAAAACTAGTAGTGGAGGGGGGGGGGGGGATCGAAATTTCCTCTCCAGGAAGGTGGAGGGGGAGGATCGCCTTAGGGGGTCTTGCGTCGCACCGGTACACTTGATCCTGTTGGGCTCTGTCGTATAGTCTCTTTTCTGCGGGCTATGACTAGTGAGGTGGGCGGGGGCCAAACTTGCTTTCCCTACAAAGGGAGTCCAAAGCAACTTGAAAAGCAAAGAAGCATGTCGAAACGAAAAGAACGGATCAACACATCATACCTTTTAAATTTGGCAGCAGATGCGGTGTATAAGGGCGACACGTCAGCGTTGAACTACTGTCTTTGTCGCGGACTAGGAGTCGTGCGTGGGTGGGGCCAGGGCTCCCAGCGGGACGCCGTACGTGTTCAAATCGGTTAAAACACTAAGAATCAGCTCAATTTTGATCGATACTGTTCCAGTGGGGAGCCTGACCCCGCCCACCTCCACTTGTCTTGGTCTGCGACAAAGAGAATATGCACTACCCTTTACTGTCTAACTAACTTGATCTCTTACATACTTGACCTAGGTTTATTAAACAGTTTCTTGAACTTCTTTATTCAGAGCGATAATTGCGATTCATACTTTAGTTCATTTCTCTTCAAGGAACTTTGTAGTGGTGATACCATCTACGCTTTGAGACTTGCTGCTTTTGAGAAGGAGGACTGACTTGGGAAAGCAAAACAACTTCTTCAACACTTTTGAATGTTTATAGAAGATTTAATCTTTGTACAAGCAAAATATTTGGGATCAAGGTAACTTAGATACATGTTATACATGTTATAAGTACATAAGTAATGCCACCTAATCTGTACAAGTAAAGTGAGTAAACGCGTAGAACGAGAATCGCTTCCAATTATGAGCTAGACGGTGAGTTAGTAAGGCATTCACGAGTAACGATAAGGTACTGCTAGTACTAGTAAAGTGCTTCTTTGCAATGCTCTATGTACAACAATATCAAGTCATAATGCATAGTTTTCGATAGGTTTACTATCTCTTCTAAGACGTACCTCAGCAATAATGCTTAATATTTACAGCATTAGTAAAACAGCAGCTAAGCATCTCCAGTACCGATGTATGACAACTGCAAGAAGGTTATTAAATACAAACGCATCAATATCTCCCTGTCTACTCGAAAGGACTGTTAGCGTAACTTCAGTAGGTGGAGCTAAGCAATGCTAGATTCCACAACCGCAGGAGCAGCTACGTGATTGCTTCCCATATCCACTTTGAACGGCTTCTGTTCCCGCTCACGGCAGGTCTGCAATTGTTAGCACTTCTCTTGTGTTCGGAAACATGTAGTCATGCAGGGCAACGTAGATGAGGCTTTTTTGTTTTGAAATTATGGCTTCATTAATGCTAAACAGAGCGAAGAACTGGAAGTAGATAGTAGTTTGTGAACGGGAGAGCTCGTCTGTATTAGAAGGCAAATGCTGTGAGAAGGTAGGTGTTCACTTCATAACTATTCCTGCTAGGCAACGAAGAAGTCACATCCGCATGCTGAACCTACCAAGGAGAATGACATAGTCCCATGTCTTGTACTTTTGCCCACTGAAATTTGGATTTTTTGAACAGAACTGAAATTAGGAGATTTTTCACCTTAGACTTAAAACTACGGTGGGGAGAGGAAATGAGCTAAAACAAATGGTCGTACTTCAGATATAACTACATCCAGAGCGCTACACAAGACTTTACGGTCCTGCGAAACCGCAGCAATTTACCTGAGCGCGGTCAGGGGTGCCGTAGAACATCAGATCTGAAGGTCTGATGGAAGATTTTCTTCCTTGTGAATGAAATGGTTGCATTTACTTGCAGTGAATTGTTGGACCCGTGAGTCCTTGCTTTACCGTGTTGATCGTTTATCCTTCCTCCAGAAACTGCCACATGAAGGAGGCAGAAAATGACGACATCTCTAATACTTTTGGCTAGCAAAAACTCTTATCCTTACCTCTTGTCAGGAAAAATAGCAGAAAACTGACTAGATTTTACCAGGGCCTCTATCCAATAAAAGTTAGTTGGGGGAAATATGCGGTTTTTCGATGGCAATAGCTATATTGGATACGGGTCCTGGATGCTGTGAAAATGCCTACAGCGAAAACATTTTTCCACTGGTAAGTTGCTTATTGGATAGCATTTTCCACTGAAAATACTTGTTTTCCACTGGGAGGCGTTTTTCCAGTGGAAATAGCTATACTGGATGCGGTTCCAGGACAGATAAACTCATCGGGTTTGTTAGCTAGATGCTTTTTTCTGGGCAAAAAGAAGATAGACATTTAAAATTTAAGGTTTAGAGCATCCCATACATATATCTACATTTTAGCACTCGTTTTAAGTGAATAGCATAGAGTTTAACGTTCATGGACACCTGCGCAGAGAGTTTGAACAGAGAGATAGATCACAGCCCACCCATAAGCAAAATAAGCGTAACTAGCAGACTTTGTCCGCATAAGATGAGAAGATGTTTGAAAAGGGAACTTACAGGTTGGTTCCTTTCTCTATACGTATTCACAGCATCTACATCGAATTTGAACATCTCCACTTCACACGTGTACGCTTTCGGCGTCAACTTGATTACTGTATGCAGCGGAACTCGCAAATAAGGGAGCTCTTCGGTATTTTTGTTTGTGAAGTAGGCAAGAATGCATCGTAGCACAGCCTAAGTCGGTAGTCTATTAACCGCTTTCAAAGTTCTAGCGCTAGAGGTCAGAACCTGGTGAGAGATGACGAGTATGTCGGACTGTCGCTCGAGCTCCATAATAACCGGCTCCAGTCGAGTCACAAGATCTTCATAGCTCTAAACGACGCATTGGTTTCTTCTGTTATAAGTTAGCGGCTACTTCAGGAGCAAAATCTGCCTGAAATTCGCACTTCTCCACTAGGGTAGCGATAATGGTACTTGTCTCGGTCACGTTCGGCGAACTGCTTGGGGTAGCGTGCTTGGAAGTCCTCGTAGGTGAGCCCTTCACAAATTCCCTGAAATTGTGCGGTTAAATCCTTTGTTGAGTTAACAGCGACAGTAGTCAATAATACAGTGCTGCTTACCGCATCTATTTCGTCGAGCACCTTCCAATATTCAATGGCGGTAGCTTGCTTCCGAAGAAAAGCGGCTGTCTGTGCAGCTCGAATTCGTTGCGAAGACCAAACCCGCAACTCACCAACAGGCTCGTTCTGAACAAAATCTTAGATCTCACGGTTTAACTCAGATAAAGCGTTGCGACTGGCCTTAGTATGCTCGGGGATCAGAATCCCATGTAGTTTTCATAAAAATGCGCTGAAAACTTGCCTCAAAGTATTCCTTCAACTTCTGCGCATACTTGAGCCCGTTCTCGCTTAGTGGACTGTCACCGCCAAGCCGACCCAATTGGTTGTACTCGCTTTCACCATGCTTAAACAGTAACAATTTAGAAGACAAAATTATGTCTGCATAGAGCGTGTTGGCCTTCACATTGCGCTTTTCGTAATACCGCTTCGATGCAGTATCAGCTGCAGTAGCTCATAACACTAGTTTCACCTGCCATACTCTCGTCTCTAACATATCCACAACTGATTTTCATAAAACATTTGGTTCTCCCATAGCTCCCGCCGAGTTTTGGTACGTTCAGCTTAGCCTGCTTTTCATCGTGCTACGCTAGAAGGTCTACGAAATTGCAGCAATTTTAAAGCTGACGAAAAGCGCTGCATCACGTCTCTTTCAGCCATCTCTTTGTCTATGTAGAACCCGACAATTACAACTTTGTACACGCCCGAAAATCATGAGAAACGGACACGCTTCATGTGGCAAAATCGTCTAATCGAAACAGCAGTCAGAGATGCAGACTGCTCCGACAATGATTGGTCGGATTGCGGCTGTTGTCTGAAACTACACAAAAACTAGGAAAACCTCGACGAGTTTCTAACAAATATAATAAGTATAGTGTTTTATTGTGACGTTTCGCTCATCATGAGGCTACAATAATATATGCGCTGTTGGCACAATGTGCAAAAAACGTGTTCAGTACCCTCTGTTCGTTCGACGCAGACGTCTATTTTCCAACGCATGCGGTTGCGCGAGCGCGGTTTACGTTGGTGGTCGAAAGTTTTAACGGTCGAATATTTGCTTTTTGCAGCTATGAAGAATCCGAGCTAGGTCTCTAGAAAAGATATCATTGGGACAGTTTGCTTGATTCCAAAGGGTAAACCCGACGGAAGTCCCTGCGGCGAACGATCACAGTGTATGTTCTGCTCGCAAGTGTCAAAAGATAGAGTAACCAGTATCGGTTGTATCCCATACGAGCCAACTAGAAGAAGGCTGAATATGGTGATCAGAGGAGTCGAAGTGACGGTCACTGTAATACCAGTAATCGCCATTTTTATATATACGGAAGTAAAAACGCTGCAAATTTCTACTCTTTTATTACAACCGTGGATCTTTTCTCCTCACACATTCCGACTTACTCCTAAAGGAAATAAATCTCGGCAGAGTCGCCATTCTAAAACCAGATTTCCATAGGTTGTTTACTGTAAAGCTACAGCCACTGGAGATCCGTATTGCTGAGGATACCTTTAGTAGGCAAAGATGTGCTGATCGTAGTGATACTTTTCTTCCTTGGATTTTCTTTACAACACTTTAAGATGCAAAAATCGCAAAACCTCTGAGATGCTACAGCACTCACTCGAGTCAGATAGATGCACCGAGGTAGCAGATGAATGTTCATCAGGAAGTAGACCACACGACTCTGCACGTGGCCATTTACGTTATGTACATAGAAGGACTGGCCTGCGTTGATGACCTAAACAAGTCTTTCAACCCCAAAGCTTCTAAAGCGGAATATATCCTCCGAGATTTGCCTTAATGTACGACAGATCATCATCCTCTTCTTCGTCAAGGGGCTCGTACTGCAGTTTATAGTTCTCTATTCTTTTCATGAAATCCACCCTAGCCTCCTCTTGAGACATAATCCCCTTGTAGTCCGGAGAGTTGACCTTGACCTCCTGTAAATAAAACTGTAACTATACTCTTTCTTGATGCTGCGAGAAAATATTTGCATACCGCAATGTTGGAGTTAATGATGCGAGGGTCGTCACATATGCTCTCCACGAAGAAAACTCGAAACGGAGGGTCGAAGAGGGTACGTCGGTTGGAACAGAACTCGGCCACCATCCGTCGTCGGGCTCGTGTTGTATTCGTAGCATCAAGAATCTGAAAGCGTCCCTCTCTGATCAAAGTCTTGCGAAAAAGTAGGTTCTGAGGGGGAACGTACAGCTACTTCGCCTTCTTTCGAGGATAAATAGTTTCCCATGTCTTCGATCGCCAAGCGAGCGCACTCCCTGTAAAACAACGATGAAATAAAGCGTAGAGAGGAGGATGAACATCGAACACCACTTACTCTCTGATTCTAGTACCCTTCGTGTTGTAGGGGCTGAAGAACTCATAATCACCTTCTTTCTCCAAATCACACGCCTTCCGCCGGTATTCGCCAACGTTGAACGCTGTAATCGAAAAAAAATTAAGTTGAAGTTGCGCCAATTGTGGAAGAAGCAAGTTATTATATGCTAACTAATGCTCCTTTTCTTCTGAACGCTTTATGTTTAACTACATTTTTTAATTATATCTTACTCAGCCTCTATCCTAACGACTCTTAGGCGTAAAAGCCCAGTTTCTAGAGAGGAATATGCCCGCTTGGAAGAAAAAGATAAATAGAAGAAAAATAGGCCTTTGGAGTGGCTATAACTTTACAACTTTCCTGCTGTTCGCAGTATGATTTCTTTTTCTTGGTTATCCCTATTTCCGCATTTTTGCGTACACCGTCTGTTT
>KN549402.1:156459-170098 GCA_000797555.1 Oesophagostomum dentatum | reverse complement strand
ATTCCCTCTTTTCCTTTTCTTCACTCTCTCCCTTTAGATTGCTTGTATCATTCGTTTCTAATTTTTCTTAAATGGTAAATGCTTTCAGTTTTTATTTACATCACTTTTCTAATTGTTTATGATAGTTTTTTTTGCGTTTCCCAGTGCCTCTGTTTTCTATATGCTTTCTCGGTTTATGGCCTCAATTTAAGATCAAAACTGTACCACAATCGAAGGTAGATCCTTGCTTTGTGCCCCCAGAATGGTCGAAAGGTGATGACGATCCTGGTGCGGCAGCCGTCTTCTGTATGGGAGCAGGTTTGTAAGGCCATTTATTCTCTTTTTTCTACCATTTTTTATGAGCTCTAGACCTCACTGCACTTTGTTTCTAATGGAGCTAAGGCAGCTTTTCTGCGTAGATGCAGGAAAAAGTCAGCAGCCGTTGTCAAACTTTTTCTGAAAGCAGCTGAACGTGCAAACGAAGTGCACATTGCATTAAATTCGCTAAGGACTACCGTTTTTTCTGCTATGTAGTGATATCTTCTTAATATTGCCAACATGTATAATATGTAGTCATATTATACATGTTGACTATAATTGCCATATGCTAATGTTGTTTTTTTTCTACAATCTCATGCGGACTGCCTCCTTCACCAGACATTTGATTTCATAAATGTTTCCGGAATGGCCCTGTAATTTACTCATATGTTCAGTGCTGCGTGCTGCTGGTGCCGAGCAAGCCGCCGACGTCGACTTGTTCTCGCTGGTGAATATTCTTACCGTTGCCATGGTCGGTACTAGACCTACAGCTCATCGGATGGGCCTGATGGCAAAGTGAGTTAAACGCCGCTTCCTTTTGCCTTGCTGCAGCTCCAAGAGTTTACGGAGAAAAACTGTTATTTTCGCCTGTGAAGCGTAGTTTTCTACTATCATTATCGTTAGTTTTGCCTTCTACTTGTTTTTAGTGTTCTTGAACTTTTTTGTCATTTATAGGAATACTATAAGGTAAAAAAGATAAACATGGATCTTGCTGGTGAAAGGCAAGCTACATAATCCTTTGCTTCCTCACATTCCAAACTCTTAGTTATCCTAGTTTTCGGTGTTGGAGCTTAATATTTCACTTCTAGGAACCAGCTGCGAGGACGAGATGCCAAAGTTTGTTTGATTACTATCTATGAGGAAATCATGGGTGACGAAGAAACCAACCAGGTCAGAATTCATGTGTGTTTGGACAGAACATTTCGAAGCTGTTTCTGCGATTCAAGACTTCTTCTCAAACTGTATGCCTTCGTCATAGCATACCTGTTCAGTTAGAGGATGGTGACTACTCTATGGACGACGAAGACGACGACATTGGTGCACTGCTGGGAAATCCCACGAATAGGCGGCTAATTAATGGAAACCTGCCAACTGTCACTGTGACCAATGTATCCAATACATCGCAGTCATCTATAAAGAAGGCTGTCGATTATTTTGATGAAGACGAAGAAATGGATTCTCGAGGTATGTTGTTCGATTTTTAAGCGAATTTAAGAAACTTGTTTTCAAATTGGCTCCCACTGATTTTCATTATTTAAGCTCACTCTGCATCAACCTCTTCTGGCCAGAGCATACAAAAAGATCAGTCACCATTCTTTGCTGACACCTATAGTGACTCAGCTAAAGGTAAGTTCTCTTCTAATACTTTACTACAGTAACTGGTATCGGGTCAGCTCACTAGTTAAATTAGATCTGCCACGCTCAACTTCCCCTCCATCTGTCACTCCTGCCACTGACATTGCCACCGACATTCCAACTGGACGCACAACACGGTTGGATGAAACCTATATAGAGGAACATTCTATAGATCTTGATGTTTCATTCGATAAGTTAGTTTTCTGCTCCTATCCTAATCTTATAATGTTCGTACACGTAGAAAAGCGCAAGTATTCAATTCTAGGCAGTTGGAGTCGAGCTATGTTGAGGAAACTAAACCAATTCCAAACTACCGGAAGAACAGTGAAGTGAAGCAGATAAAGGAAGTAGAAAAGATCTTGACGCCATTTGATGATGATACTGGACATTTTGACGGATCTTTATCTGGGAAAAATTCCTTTATGGATGTGGAAGTGAGTTGTTTGGCTGGTATCTTGCACTCTTCTCTTGAAGTGTGTGTTATTTACTTCAGTCCTCGTCTTCTACATCAGAGAAAAGGGAGAAGGCAAGGAAGTCTCTCTCAAGTGTTAAATCCATTATGGACACTTCAGAGGAGTTCGATCCTGACATACCTAAGCAGGAAAAACGATTAACGCATCAGCCTCTCTTACACAAGTGAGTTTTCCATCCTTTTCATCATTTCTTTTAAAGTTTTTTAAGATTAAGCCAGCACGGTCATTCAGGTTTTCCTCTTCCGACGAGGATATTGTTCAAGCTCGCATTGATGATGACGAAGACGAAATTCCAGTGGCACCAAGGAGGCGAAGTTACTTCGACGAAATTGGTGAATAGAAATCCTTTCAAAGTCCGCAGTGTTTTTACGAAGTAAACAACGCAGTTGCTTCCAGCTGAAGTGCGCGAAGAGCCACCAAAATCTGAGCTGGATTCTAGCTGGAAGCGACCGAATAAACCAAGGCAGGAGCATGCTACCAGCGCTGTGTTTTCACCATCTGATACTTCCCAAGTTGAAGGTACTGCATGCTTTCCAATGGTGAGCAGCTTTTGCAACTTCCTTGTTTTGAGAGCCCACACCTTCGCATTCCAAAGATGTCCCTGTTCCTGAATTATTCGAGGATGATGGAGCCAGCGAACGAGAAGATCTTGATCGCACTCATGTCGACGCTGTTGTTATTACAGTATGTCTTTTTGGTACTTCTGTGATTACGTGGCTGTATTCGAAGCTTTATCTTTGTTGAGGTTGCACAGTTTGATATAATCTTTCGAATCCTTCGCGCTGATGTCCACTTTTCTGTTTGCTGTCGGTGAAGTTTTGACAGTTCCCTGCCTACGGTGTAATATTAGTGACACGCTACGCGCGATTTTGATACTGTGGTAGCGAACCTTCACCTTACCGTCTTTGTTTTGTTGCTAATTGCTATTGTTAGTTGTGAGACTGCTGGACGAATGGACAGTATGACCTCTAGAACTATGAGACTTTGCAATTTTTAAGCGTTGTGGCTTAAAGTTTCTGTATTCAGTATGATTAGTATAATGGAATACTGTACATATAAATACAGACACAAGTCAAATTTTCCATAGTAGTTGATCGTTTTTCGTAAATATGGCCATGTTTTTGTTACAAGTCTTAGTCTCTGTTGCGAGACTGCCGTGGCTATGTTTTTGACAGCAGCGAAGGTGGGGAGAGTAAACGAAAAAAATCGCTGAATTGAATTGTTAGGAATGGTATTTTGGCAAATGAGATGAAGTGTTCGACGAATAGTTTCTGGGTTGCTGGGGGTCCCACTCACTACATAATGGTTATTAATAGCGAAAAGCGGAAAATATGGTGTTTTTTTGATATCATAGTCTCTACTTTTTGCGAATCGTTTGTGCTAGAGAGGTAACCCACATGAATTTATATCCTTGCGGGCTTCTTTGCAACTTCCACGGTTCATTATTCAGTTCTTCAATATACTTAAGCTTTTTTGCAGAAGAATCATCCACTTCCTCCCAAAACTCTGGAAACAACCGAAGACGAAACACCAATTGAAGCCGCTTTCGAGGACGCGATTCGGGACCGACGACGTTGTAGCGTTCCGCCAATTGCTGATGGGATTCTGACGCCGCCAACGCCTCCTCCAGCTTCGAAATCTTCCGCGGCAGTCAGAAATGGTGACTACAGTAGCGATTGTTGATTTCCTGACTCCTGCACTTGTTATTTTAATTTTTGAAGATTCGCCGCATTTTGAAAGACGGAATTCGCTATTACCAGCGCGAATAAGCGGTAGGCAATCGAACAGAAGTTTGCGAGGAAAAAGGAAGGTAGCGAGAATTTTTTTTCTTCTCCTGTTCCCCACAATTATCTATCTAGTGCGGTCATTTTTCCAGACTAGAGCAGTTCCAGAATTTTATGACCATTCCCGCCATCCCAGCATTCGCTTGAAAGCTCCCAGTGCTAAGAAGGTATCATTCGTACATCGCCTGATTTTTATTCGTTTATTCCAACACTGTTTGCACTGTTTTAGAAGAAGATGACATTGTTACGTGTAGAACAGGCTGACGTTCAGGTTGAGTTGCTCAATGGTCAACGAGTCGAGGTATGTTTCGAAATTTCGTAGTTACCTGTGTAGCTCTTGTGAAGATCATTTCCGAGATAAAGCGTTAAGCGATTCCTTTAGCCAACTAGTATATTTCAGCTCTAGTATTTGAAGGAAACCTCGTTTGATCACTTCTTACAGCCCTGCGTTATTTAAGATTTGCTAAATAATTGCAAGTCATAATTTAAGGTGTCTTGCCGCAGCGATGCTGTAGCGCGCGACATCTTTTCACTGGTTGTTCAGCACATGAATATCAATGAACACGTATTCTTTGGGCTGAGTTTTTTGAAAGGTAACACCCCAGAAAAGCAGTGTTCACCCTCGAAACACATAATACGAATTGTTTTCAGATGGCGAGCATTTCTTCTTAGAGGACCACCAACGCCTGGAAAAATTCGCACCACCTGGTTGGAAGAGTGCCCATAAGAATGGAATTCGCACTCAATTTGTACTATATCTACGGTTCCGGTTCTATCCTCAGGTGCTGGATTTTATTAAGTAAGTACCACTTTTTTATAATTGTGATCGGTCTCAGTGTTTTATCTGTTTTTTATCCCACTAGGACCGATATCACTATGCACGAGCTATACCTCCAAGTACGACGAGACGTCATCGAAGAGCGAATACAACCTCGCAGGGATGCTGCTTATGAACTTGCTGCTCTTGCCTTGCAAGCTGAATTTGGAAATCGGCCACCGCCTGTGATCCACGATTACTTCGATAATCAGCACTATCTACCCCAGGTGTCATTCTAAATTAGTAGCTCCATAGAATATCTTTAAAGGGATGAGTTTTAGCGATATTGCTCAAGTGACGACCCGAAGCACCTGCAGTCGGTCCTAGCAGAAATGCACGGTCATTATGCCGGCACAAAGTCGTCAGATGCTGAGCATAAGTTCATCCAAATCTGCCAACGACATCGCGACTTTGGCGCTCATCTGCACAGAGTTTTCCGAAACAAACCAACCGGTAACCACGGCGCAGCTCCTTTCGATCCGGACACCGGAGCCGCATTGTGGATAGCGATAATGCCGAGAGGCATTGCCGTATATGAGGAGCAGGGCTCGGTTAGAGAACTGCTTGCTGAACATCTGTGGCAGAATACGCAAACATTGCAGTTTGATAGAAAGAAGTAAGTTTTTTTTAAATTCCGCTGCAATGTTGCTTTTTATCATATTTGTTCTTTTTAGATTTGTGATCATCGCTGTCGAAGGTAGTCAGCAGACAGAATCTATTTTCTACACCGATCATCACACAAAGTGAGTTTTTTGGTTGTCTCATGATATTCTCATCCTACTCTGTGCTTGCTTATCTCCCAGGATCTTTTCTGTCTCTCTCGCCGGCTTACTCCCATCACATTTGTGTCTGAAATCTTGTCGTATTGAAAAGCAGCTTGTCACTCTTTGAGTGCCAGTCGCGCGCCGTTTGTCGTTACGCTAGAGGTTCATTCGTTGCTGCGATTTCATTCATTCTAGTTTACTATGGGATGGCGAAAAAAATGGTAGGTTTTTGGCAAAGGCTTTTTCTAACATAATTATGCTTGGCCGTAAAGAAATAGATGTATCTAGCCGTATGTTCCTCATTTTTAAAAACCACCTTAGTACGTGGTATAATGCTGTAGGACCGCTTTTCCTGATACGGTTTCGATCGAAAGTATATCTAGTAGGTTTTCTTTGCATATGCTTGATTCATGCCCTACAAGACGAGGCCTACAATCGTGCAAGAATTGCTTTATCGTCTTGTACTCATGCATAACTTTCATTCGCATTTTTAGAAACTATCTTCATGAAATCATTTGTTTCAAGCATCTTTCATAAGATCAGTTCCTATTACGGCTGCTATGCTATAATGTTATAATGCAGTATTTCGGTTTTTTATAGGAGCGCATACTTTGTGAAGTTTTCTGCCTCGCAGCATCGGTTTATGATGCGAATGCGGCAATGGAAGTCTACTCTGAAGCATGAAAGTACGATTCAAGCGATGCCCGATGTATGCGTTGAAGGACGAGATCCCCCTTGTCCTGCCCCGCAAAGTGGTTAGTCATATAAACCAAATGTTCGTTATAAAAACGTCATGACGACTAATAAAATCCTTTATTCGTGGCAAAAACACGTCGAATTGCTTGCTTTGATTTCATAAGCGTCGCGAAATCTGACGGCATTTGAAGCTTTGAAAAAAATGCGAGCTTTTATTGTCCATCGCAAAAGATTCTGCTAAAACGTATAAGCTTTCTCCCCTTTGTTCACTGTTCGTCATTTGTAGTGCTTCTTAGTGATGAGATGATTTCTTAATGATGCATATAAAAATGAGCACTTGCCAGCCGCTTTTTGAAAAAGATCTTCATCCAAAAGCTGATAGTGAAATACATGCTTTGCTTTTGATTACTGCTTTTACTAGTGTCGTTGATTAGTCTTATGGGCACATTGTGCTTTAAATTTAAGGTGTGGTGTAATATCACGTGTTTGTGGTAGTTTCGTGTTGTGTTGTAGTCGACGAGTCCGTGGAAGAAGAAACATCACCTCTGGAAGCGGCTGAAAAAATGTTCGCGAAGATGCCGCCGGCTGCACCAGCCGCGGCACCGTCTACACCTACTCCTGCTCGGCCTCATTCCCTTGATATCACATCCAGAGATCGCATTTCTACGGAAAGAAACAACAATCAGGACTCTGCTAACAGTGAGTGCTTCCGGATGCTGCTTTATTGTCATGTTCTGCTTCTTGCTACATTTGTAGTCGTTTCGCTTAGCACAAAGAGAAAATACACATAGCACATTTACGCTATGAGTATTCTTATGTAATTTCTTTCCAGTAAAACTTCTTTCCAGTAAAATAACTATAATACATATCTACCCCAGATTCAATGATTGAGAATTTCGAAACGGTGAACAGTAACGATTCTCCCGACGGAGAATTCCCCGGGATGCGGTTTGAGGTAACACTTGTTAAGGTATGTTATATGTTTAGTTGACTTTCACAAGCTGATTTAACTAAATCTTGATGATACAGGATCCGTCCAACGGACTTGGCTTAACTCTTGTGGATGGAAATCTCAACGGTGTAAAAGGAGTATATGTGAAATCTGTGGCAGAGAATGGAGCTGGAATGCGAGCGGTACGCTGACTCTGTCATTGTGTTCTCCATACTACTCCGTACTACTTTAAACATTTATTCACCAAGGGCTCTTTCTAGGGCCTTTGTGTTGGCGATCGTCTTGTGGGTGTCGATGGCATGTCGCTCGAAGGAGGTGACCGTCATCGTGCTGTTGATCTTGTTCGGCAATCTGGAGACTCAGTTCGCATGGAGATTGCCAGGCTAGATGGGGTCGTTAGACATGAAAAGAGTAAGATTTACATTTTATATTTTTAGAACTGCAACAAATTCCTTCTCTTTATTTTTTTAGAAAATTTTACCATTTTCGAAGCATGTTTACATTTCACATATTGTTATAGTGCACAGTGGTGACGCAGCCAAGAAGTTGAATACAACAGGATCATCGGGAGTATTAACAGTGACTTCACAAAAAGGTGATTTTTTTCACACACTGCACATTTTGCTCGTCTTTTTATTGTTGGTCCTTTTGCTTTTTTTTGAAACTATTCTGATTTAGGCGTATCTCGAACACCCCCGGCTCCAAGACGTGCGGCTAATCGTCGTCAACGTGCTGTTTCAGACTTCGGCGCGATTGGTGACACCCTACCAGCTCTTGACAGCGACAATGTGATCAATATCAAGGCAATTTCCGGGTAAGTTCTGCATTAAGAGGTTGGCTGACTAAAAAGGACGTAATTAGATAAAGCGAAATAGGTGAAGGGATTGAGCGCTTTTTCCGCTTCAACTATTGTTAGATAAGATAAGCCGTGCCTATTCTACCCTATTTACATGCTCGATTTTTAGGCTGCACTTGGACGAGTCGGACGAAGAACAAGGAGAATATCGCCTACCAACTACGTCGATGTATTCGTTCGAGAATCACTACGATGATGATAGTCCATCTTCACCGTCTGCGAAGGTCCGACAACTTCGTTCAAACATCGTATACTTACTTACTTAGCTGCTACTTAGGTGGCCTGTCCTCACGAATCATGCAAGCCCATCATCTCTTCCATTCGTTTTGTTCTGTCGCCAGCGTCATCCAAGATTTTGGTAGAATTCGTGATTGAATCCAATCACAGGTCCGCTCACCTCTTTGGAGGTCTTCCTTGAAGACGTTTCACGTCTCTTGGAATCCACTTCAAGGTTCTTTTTGTCCATCTGTCGTCAGTCCTTCTTACGATATGACCGGTTGATCGGCGTTTTACCTTGGACGCATATTCCGCTGAGTCGCGTAGAGGAGACATCATCGCAAAATCGAAGTCGACTGAGCTCGCTAGTTATATTTCAGAAGACACCTTTCAAGCGCTCTGTAGATGGTCCGTAGCCTTTTTGACGTGGTGGCAGTATCAACCCACGTCTCAGCTGCGTAACAGAGAATAACAGTGTGGAAACGAAAAGAACCGATCAACATTAGGCTAGCTGTCCGTGTTTTAACCTGTTTGAACAGGGCCGTCATCCCCTTGACTGCCTTGCCTCGCCACCTCACTAGTCATAGTCCGCGAAAAAGATGGTACATGTAGGAAGGCGTCTCCGCAATGGTCGCAGCTCCATTTCCTCTCCTTCGCTGTAGACATTCTTCATGAACTGTATCTTTTTCCGATTTTTTCGAAGTCCGAATCTCTTCCTTCCTTCGCTTAGTTTCTTTAGCATCGTTTCTGCTTTAGCGGTACTCCTCGAAAAAAGAACGATGTCATCCTCAAAACGAAGATTGGAGAGAAATCGTCCGTCAACTCGTATGCCTTTTTCATCCCACTCGAGCGACTTCATTATCCACTGCAACGAGACTATGAACAGCTTTGGCGAGATTGTGTTGCCCTGACGTGCTCCCTTTCCGATTGGTATTGAAAGGGGGCGATGGAAAAGCTGCACCGTTGCTGAGCAGTTCTCGTAACAATTGGCTAAATCACGTAGGATCCGTCCACTCCCTGGTCGACTAATGCTGACAGTGTGACGTTCGTCTCGATGCTGGCGAATGCTTCTTTGTAGCCGGAAAAGGAAAGGACCAGAGGGAGGTGGTATTCCCGTCAGATGACGATAGCCCTCGAAACCGTCTAGATGTTGTTCATGCACCTGAAGTTTTTGCAAAATCCAGCCTGCTCTTGAAGGCGGGCCTCATCCAGTATCTTTGATATGTGAATGAGGATGATCTTCGTGAATAGCTTGTACAGTGCGCTCAGCAATCATATCGGACGGCAGTTCCGAATATCATCACGACTGCCCTTCTTGTGCAAAAGAACGGTACGTAAGATCCTCCACTGATCCGGGATCCTCTCTTTCTGTGAGTAAGATGTCATGTTCGCCGCTCGAATTTCCTAGAGGCGATGGCCATCAGCCCGTAGAAGACCGGCCGAGATGTGTTCCGGTCCTAGGGCTGTGCCCGCCTTCGTGGTGTTTATTGCAGCGCGTATTTCAGTAGAGAGAATCCATGGTGGTAATTCGCTAGTGAGTATGTTGAGATCTGGCACGGGAGCTGACGAACGGAAGAGACTTAGCCAGGCAGATGTCGAACTCCTTCACAGCTTAGGTGGGCTTACCGGTAGATGAGCTTCCGCTGTACTTCGCAGTTCGATGTCTATTGCCGCTCCCACGCCACGATGAGGTGACAGACCGGGATGTGGAGGAAACACCATAAGTAGATAAATATTCAGTTAATTTGAAAACACTTCCAAATGTTTGCTTCACACTCCTGGTGTCTCAGTGCATAGCGTTTATTTAACCTTTTTTTCCAGACCGTAGATACCGTGTCGTCTACAGAATTGTCTCGCCATAGTGTTCCAGCGGCGGAAGGAAGGCGAAAGTATCGGTATACACGGTTAGTTTTTAACTTGGACTGGTTACACCACTGAACTTTTTTTAAATTAAGAATGTTTACCTTAAGGAAGTCCAACTTGGAATGGACAGATGAGTTAGAGGATGTTGGAGAGGAGAATGAAACCGACGAAGATATCATTAACGTGAGTTCCAAAGTTTTGGAGACTGCTGTTATTCCAGAAGCTTTTAAATCGATGTAGAAGGCATGAGAAGTCCAACTAAAATTGGTAGGACTGGAATGCTCATATGTCAAAGCGTCGCTATGTTTCTATAGAGGCATAACACCCCTTTGTTCCACCAACTGCAGAGTATAAAATGGGAGGGTCATGGTAGTCTAGCTCGGTGTTTATGGTATTGTAGTTCGAACCAAAATTTCCTCAGAATGCCAAGTAAAATAATTTTAGTTGAAATATCTTTTAGTTGGGTAAGAACATATTCATATTATTTTCTAATAAGATATTTTATTTAGGTGGATCTCGAACGTAATGCGAACGGCTCTCTTGGTGTTCAAATTGCTTCCGTAAATGGCAGAGTCTGTATTAAACAACTAACCGCTGAACCAGCCTCAAGCCATCCGGACATCCATGTTGGAGATACACTTGTTTATGTAAGTTCTGTTGTCAGTATTACTCTGAGGAAAGTAACTTCTGCTCAATTCCAATAATGTATTTCATAGGTGAACGGTGAGCCTGTCGCGAATAAATCCCACCAAGAGGTGGTTTCCATGCTGAGAAGCGGAGGTGACATGGTTACATTAGGATTACGACGAGAACCGCAAAAGAAAGGCAACATCATCACTGCAGTACTAGAAAAGAAGCCTGAGGGATCTTTGGGTGAGTGTGTGATTGATGAGTGTTATCCCAAATTATCTCAGTTTGAATCGATAAGACAGCCAATTGTATAGGTCTTTCTTTGGCTAAGCGAACGGGTTCCGACGGCATCTTTATACGAATGATCGCCGCTAACTCTGCTGCTGCTGTGGAAGGTGTGCTATTCGTTTTACAATTTCTTTTAGTTTAGGTTTTGTCGTTGCTTCTGATTAGATTGCTGTATTTTTACTTTTGTAGTTACTGTCGCCTCAAGTATTCTGCGAACACACACATCCTGGCGGACACGTTGGGACCGCAGACTACTTGAGGAGACAGTATGTGCATTAGATATTGTGGTCAGTTAGTTATACAGCGGCGGCTGCTCAAGCTATCACCTAGGTCACGTACGAAGTTCTCAAGGTTTCTTTTACTGTTTAATTTTTTCCTCTGCTCTTTAGGCAGTCTACGCGTAGGCGATCGACTTCTCTCACTGGATGGCGAAAGTGTCACCGATTTGACGCCTACAGCAATCCTGGAGCGATTAAGAGCTATTCAGGGAGCTGTTCACGTCACTGTATCGAGGGATCCACAATGAATTGCATGCTGTCTCTTCCCTCTTCTTTTTATTTTCACTCTAATTGAATTTCCTCCTACTCAGTGCTCTACTGGTTTTTCCGGTCATATTCAATTTGGTTTCATTGTGTTTCAAAGTTAGAATACGTTCGCAATTTTTTACGATTGAGATCTGTACATTTTCGAACACCCTTACGACCTACTTAATGATTTGTTGCTACACTGTTTGTGCCTTAACGATTGCTCATCGATATTCGATTATACTATTCGTGATTGATTTGTCCT
The DNA here is from genome assembly GCA_000797555.1 of Oesophagostomum dentatum. NCBI lineage: Eukaryota > Metazoa > Nematoda > Chromadorea > Rhabditida > Strongylidae > Oesophagostomum > Oesophagostomum dentatum. Next base: position 158,317 of record KN549402.1, on the reverse strand, counting down.
ATATTTGTGATATTTGTTAAACGGCAACGTGAATCCTCCCACCCCATGAGCGAATTTTCTCCATGACGAAGTCGACCTTAGCGTGTCGATTAGTATAAGCTGTTGCCGTAGGTTAATCCAGTAATATTCAGTGATACTTACTGCACCATATCTATCTCTTGAGTTCAGGTGCTTGCTGTGAGGTGAAGAAAATGATTTTTGTTTGCATTGTTTCTGTACTTGCCCCTCCACTATAAATTATTTCCACTTACTGATGCAGTAGAGTCTATTAGTTAATTAATAAAGCAGTGCTATTGTGAGGTCCCGACATTGGCAAATGCGAATGGTCATGCTTGTGTTTGTTTGTAGGACAGCGCTGCTCGCCATTCAATTTGTACAGCTAACGCTGGAACCAGATGTGCTGGTGGTGCCGCGGGTGGTCTGCAAAAGTGCATCCCCACCTAATTTTATGTAGATGAAGCGTAAGGTGTCAAACTCGAGTTCTGTTCATAGCATCTTGCAGATCAGAATATAACACTACAGCTATTGTATATCAATCTGGGATATTTGACAGACCAGCTACGATCTTCTTCGCCCGACCTGGGCGGCGTTACGCTTGCGGCGACGCGGTGCCGTTTGTGTCTGCTTGGATGGCTCCTTATCTACTTAGCTGAATCAGACACGCACCGCGCGTATGACTCTACCCATCTGGGCGCCTTGATCAGCAAAAAAGGAGTTTTCCATTGACAGGGAAGGAGTGGTCGTACCTGTCATGCATAGGAATTTTAGAAAGTTATGGAGTTACGTAGCGTACGCCCTTCTACGCACCACCGCTCTGGCTCCTTACCAATGAAAAATCGATCAATAATGATGCCGCCAGCCATTCGAAGAAGAAACGGCGAAAAGGAATGTGCCGCGATTAACCCTTATAAGGGGTCGTTAGCTGCACGGCCATTGGTTAGTCGATCCTGTCTCTCCCACCCCCTCAGCCGATCTGTGCTCTGCGCAGGTGCTGTGGCATAGTGCATGAGTGCGAGATCGATCAAAAGAGCAAAAGAGCGGGGCCGCTCGCCAGGTCAATCGCGGTACACCCACGAAAAAGAGCAAGGTGCACTCAGAGGTGCACAAATATCAGTTGATGACGTCATCATCGATTGTTCTTGTTATGACAAACCACTAGAGCAGAGGGCCGTGGGACGGGTGGGCTGCGATTGACCCCGCGTGAAGATCCCGCCCCTTCGATCCATCTCATACTCGGCGCATTGTACTGCAGCAAGTACGCCGAGCACGAGATCGGACGAAGGGGCGGGAGAGGCACAACCAGCTAACCAATCGCCGCACAATTGGTGGCTCCTCGCAGGGGTCAATCGCGGCACACCCGGTGCTACTCGGTTTCCTATTTCTCATCAAAGGAGTGAAGTGTACTGAATGATCCATACTACGCACCATTAGATAAATACCCACGCATAGAAAGAAAGTCGGCTTTTTTTAATAGACTGAAAACGTTTGTTTTGTTTCCGAGACTTCAAAGTGAAATAAGCGGAGCATGATCAGAACTGCCAAACAGAGCAGTCTTATGAACGAAAGAAATAGGAGTATGATGGAGTATGATGACTTAAAAAATTAGATGAAGAATTGCTTTACCTTTGGTTGGAAACTGGACCTGTTTTAACAGGATTGTGCGTTTTGAGGTGTTCAAAAAATTTTAGGGAAGTTGGCTCATTACATGTACTAATGTAGCCCAATCCACCTGCAGAAAATTCAAGTTTACCGCAACAATGCATGAGCATTGGCAAGCCCACAAAGGAGACAGTCAGGAGGCATCAGGAGGCACCTGAGATAGTTGCTGACAGTTGGTACGGCCGGCAGCAAACTCGCC
>KN549401.1:133370-145098 GCA_000797555.1 Oesophagostomum dentatum | reverse complement strand
CATAAACTCTTCAACGACCTTCTTCTCTCAGCTCTCGATGTCCCAGATTTGCTGTCATTATGACAAATCGACACCGCCTGCTACTCTACAGTACGTGAGTGTCCTTCATTCACGGCAGGCATCCTGCAACAAGCAACTGGTGGGGCTACATACAGGCCCAGGAAGGCTATTCGGCAGACATTGGCCTCCTTTCTAGTGTATTTTTTCGCCTCGGGCAGAGTAAAGCTTCTCTAATACTACTCCAATGTTCACACATAATTTTAACATGATTCTTAAAGTTGACGTCCTTCTGAAAATTTCCCAAGTAGAAATTATCCGCGTTAAAGGACATCTCTACCAAGCTGGACTTAGGACTCATGACTAACGTGAAAGAATATGACGATCAACTGAAAAGTGAATATTTTGGCCTAAGAAGGCTAAATAGCTCAGCAGAGTGGAGTTTACCGAAATTTTGCCAAATGACAGTTTGCACTGCTAAGTCCCGTTGTTCGACTAAAACTTCCGTCGTAAAAATTACGATGTTTAGGCATGGAGCATGAGCTCGCAGAGTTGCAAAATGAGTTCTGGAGTAGTTTTACATAAGGAATACAAATAAAATATTTAGAAGCTCCGAATGAGTCAGTGTAAGGCACTGCGAAAAAGTGAAGGTGTCCTATAGTTATGAAAAACACTATATGATAGTATCGTGGAGCAGGTCCTCCTTGATAGTAGTGCTAGAAACTTTAAGAAACAGCAGTTCGAATTTTAGCGTGGGGCTGGTTTTAACTAGCTGAAGAAAGGTGATATGGAAAAGTGGTTTTTAAGGAGTTTTTCTTTAATTAACTCAGAGACTGAAAAAATTGGAAATGGCCTTTGGATGATGCTGTTATTATTCATTTTTTCTCAACAAAATCGAATCACTAAGGGACTATTCATGCTTCGACGGAGGATCGTCTGACAATCGGATGATTTTCACTTACTAGACTTATGATTGCGAATAATTATCGACGACTTTCAAAATATTTTCTACCTTCTGCCATTTCATTACTGCCCCTTCCATCCATTCATTTGGTTGTGCTCGCTTTTTTAAAACATGCATGCTCGGAAGAATATCTTGCGCGATGTCCCATCGTACCGCTTTACCGCGCAACGCATACCCTATCCACCGTGGAGTGAGTGGCTCATGATGAAGAGGTTTGTCAAAAACGCTCTAGAAATGCCGCGGCGTTTTTACAGCTGAAGCTTTTCTGACTTCCACAGTTCATAAATACCGCTAGTCCTGCCAAGACCAACAACTTATTGAAAGATCAGACAATACAACAAGAGTCGCGTAAACGAACATCTTGAATGTTGAGAAAGTCGCAGAAGCGTTAAACCACAAAATCCCATCCGGACTATTTTTGTTACCTAGACCAGAGTATCGGCAAATCAAGCTTATAATTAGAAAAAAACAGATCTTCTTCCTCCATCTCGCGTAATGATGGTAATATTTAGCTATTTATCTATCTACAAGTTGGCCCCTGAGCCGCCTCGCGGCAGGTGCCAAATTCAACGCTAATTTTCTAGATTAGTTCCCGATTATCTACCACTCCGTATGCATACTGTCGCGTCGTAACGAAATCGGTGAACTGTCGGTCTATTGGTTGGTTATCGATCTGAGATATTGATTTTCTGAATCAGCTTTCGATCGTGCACCTATCCGTAGACTAGTAACTAGTTTCGTAAACCAAGAAGTCTTGTGCCATTTCAGGCTTCTGAAGACGACGCTGTGTCGGAACGTCAGGGTGTAATAAAAGTGTTCGACAAAGAATGTAAGGCATAAGAAACAACAGCGTCGAAGGTGTCTTTAAGATTTTTTTAGAAGTCCGTGAACTTTAGATATTGTTGAAACCAACCAGCCAAAGTCTAGGGAATTGTAAGTTTATAACATTGTTCCAGTTCTGCATGAAGCTTTCAGAGCTTTTTGCAGTTCACTTCATTAGACAATATCTTTAGCGACTGAGCGCAGCTGAATCAAGACCTAATTTGGACTCGAAGAGATATTAGAGAATAAGAGAAAGCAAGCACCAAGAATCAGTTGAAACTTTTCTTAGGATGAAGCATGTTGAAATGATCATATTCCATAAATTCTTTGGCTTAAGCAAGCCGCAGCCAGAAGTTGCCGGTAATTCTGGGCTGATTACTATGAGAAATTCTTTAAAAAATTAGAAAAGCTTGGACTTCGTTATTCGTTGCAATAATCCACATCTGCAAAACAAGAGCTATCTGAAACAGTTATAATCCTCGAAGTAATGTTCCAACATTATGCAATTAAACAACAAATGCTCCCTTTATTGGGTTGTTAATGACGTGCTTTTACAATATGTAAGTACGTAATGAGCTTCTTGTTGATATGTTAAATATTTCTGACAATTGCTGAATTAACCGAATTGACTTAATTTAGTAAGTTTGAAACATGTCCAAAGGTTTTGTTGGGGGTTCTTCTCTGGGTGAGAAAAGCTTGAGAAGCCTTACAAAATCCGCCCTCTTTTCAGGATTCTGAAATTAACAGAATTTCCTTCGAAATAAAATAAAAGAGGAACAAAGGGGATTTCCAGAAAAAAAACTGCCTACCTTCACGAAACATAAATCCATAGCTTCTTGTACAATTGGTGGACTTCCAGGTGGTGCACGCATCGGAGCTGGGTCGTTAAGAATGTGCTCTTTTGCCTTTTGATTATTTTCACCAGGGAAGGGGTCAGAGCGGCATTGAGCAAAGATCTCCCATAGCAGAACACCGTAACTCCAGACATCCGTTTTAGTCGAGAATTTACCCTAGATCAAAGTAAAGATCATTAATCCATCTAAACTCGCTTCTTATCGTAATTCCAGACCCCGCCGGGTCTATTCTGTCCTGAATTTATGCAGGAGCTGCCTATTTTAAAAAGTGTACGTTTATCTCATACTGGACGCTGTTCTACGAAGACACATCGTTTCTCTGCACACATTTTGCATAGGATCTGACTTTTTTCGTCTTGCAAACTGCAGATCTACTGTTGGGGCAATAAGGTCACCAACGGAGCTTACGATCCGAGGTCCTACGACTGACAGACGCAACGGCACGCAGAAGAAGTTGGATGTTGCAGAGATCATGTCCTATGGCCCAGTAACTATATGGCACGCTATAACAAAATAATAATACACTCGTAAAAATCTAGCCTACTTCTGGGACTCAAGCTTTGGCAAGAAGCCCTCTCAAGAATGGCACTTTCTTCTATAGTGTGTCTGCAAAGGGAGGACTGAAAAGCCGCAAACCTTGCGCTATGATATCTCGATCAGGTTAGAAAAACAAGACGAAGAATTTCACTCAGCTATGCAGAGTAGCCTCACGGAAGGGGACGCCATTCTTAAGAGGGATTTCTTGCCAAAGCTTGAGCGCCAGAAATAGGCCAGATGTTGCGTGCAGCGAACCCTATAGAATGTGATTTTGCTTTACAAGCATATCTTCTAACGTTTCGAGTCAAAATCCCCCGCCATCGTCATTCAACAAATTGCCAGGATTCAAAAGATGGCTTAGGGCTAAGGCCAACCGAGTGATTTATGCCTCATAGCTTGAGAAAGCCCAGGTTGTACCCATGAAATTAAATTGGTTCGAACTGAGATTGGCGTAGAACTCAGCTGGCAACAACACTGCTCACTAAATCTATTTTTTGAAGAGATAAAACGACTAAAAATTCCAAACTTTAGGATTTTGTCCCAAAGGTGGCGTCATCGGCTCCAATGTTTCGCACTGGCATGTGCTACAGTTCCGTAGAATAGTATAGAAATCATTTGTTTTCAGATAAGTGAAAACTTAAGATTTGCCGAAGAGGCCTTATGATTTTGAAACAGTTGAAAGACAAGGAAAATATATTAAAAATTACAAACTTCCTCTCTGTGTCTGAAAACTTGTATTCTTATATTATTCCCTGCCAGGGATCTGCTGGTAATAATGGCAATGTCACTGTTTTGCTGCAGAGCTAGATAACCCCGAGTTCTAGGGGGGGGGTCTTATGGTATTGAAAAGCGTTGTGGTATCGCATAATCGTGCAGCCGTACGTCCAGATGTTTTCGAGGTCCGTGTGCAGTCTAGTTCGGTAGAACTCGCACTTCTGAACGGAAAATTTTCATACATGTTAATTTGTATGTGTATAGTGGCACCGCTTTCAGCAAAAGCAATGTTTTTATCCCCATCGTTGAATCGCAAGGACGAAGTGTGCTCGGGGAATATCGATTCCAACGACAAGCACGATCGATACGCACCGAACATACCCTGTCATCGTACAGCGACGGAGTAAAAAGGTTGCTAAAGTAAACAGTTTACAATTCTTATGAAACAATGGGCAGTAATGCTGTCTAGTTAGAAATCGTTGGTACCAGCGAATCCGGACGCCACGCCCCCTGCTCCGCCATTTTTTACCAGCTCGCCTGAAGTGAACATTTTCACACGCTTTCCTTTCTCACAGCCACCTCAATGGTAGTGTAGTAAAAATTCTGCTGGTGAGTTTTCCGAGGAAAACTGTCAGATATGCTCTGTAACCCATTAGTAGTAGCGACTTCCAAACCTACTCATTTTGGAGAAAAACCCGTGCCAAAAATAAATCTCTGCTTATAAAAGCAACTATACGGCACATAAGCACAGTCTAAGCATCCACTTTCACTTGGAAGGGCTCCTTTTGTTTACAGAAAAAGACGGTGCATTTTACGCAAACGGAAACACATCTATCCTTCCCGTCCTCTTCATTCAACTCTGACTGTAATGCTGATTGCAGTAACCGCTACGATCAGCTACGGCAATGGGTGACATGTTTGAGACCTCAACATAAAACCTCTCGCCTACACAAATCTACTCCGCGGTTCTACGCCATGGCCTAAACACTTTTCCTTCCTTTGTCTAGTCGTTATCTCAAATATGGTGCTGCTGCTTGGTAGTACACCTTTACATTGATCGACTTCATCGCTACAGAAAAGCTGTGGCGTATTATTAACAATTTGCTTCCAGCTGTGCAAATTTTGCACCTACGCCGTGACATACGAAACATAGTACAATATTTTAAGGACATTCTTATTACAGTGAGGAGTTAGGTGTCCACCAGCTCAAATTTTACATGAAGCTGTTATGCTCACCTCGCGCAACGTTTCTGGAGCAAGCCACTTGATTGGTAACTTCTTCAATTTGTCTAGCTTCATTTCTGTACGATCAGCAATTGATAGGCCGAAATCTGAGATCTTCAACTCATCATGTTGGCCTAGCAAACAGTTTCGCGCAGCAAGGTCACGATGGATCACCTAGAATTTATATCACTATTGCACAACGTGGGAAGGAGCGCCTATATTCCATGTGAATCCAGAACTATGAAACGGAGTTGCTAACATGCCCAGCAAGAGAGTGTGCGTCTTTTTTAATGAAAGGTTTTTTGGTTGGGTTTTTAAAAGAAGTCTTTAAAAAAATACCTGTTGTGCTGCTAAGTAGCACATTCCTCGTGCACCATCAGTGGCAAATTGAAGTAGCCTCCACGGCGGAATATCGGTATGGTTTTTACAATAGCTCTGAACTTATCGGTACTTTTTTGAACAAATTCCGGAAAGTGAGCGTCGGTGCACTTATATGAGGTGCCAACAAAATTATTATCATCCATCTTTATGATAATTTCCTCGGCGTTTCAAAGACTTACAGAGTTCGGAGATCGATCAGAAGCCACAATTACGAAGATTTATTCAAGATGTTAAGAAGAATGCTTTCACATCCTATGGCGTATTCTGCCAGAATGGCACGAACTTATCGTAGCAATGACATGTACTGAAGATTGTTCTAGTTTCGTTCTTCATTGTTCCAGTGTAGCAAAAATTTTAAGTTATTTCAAATGTTTCACGAGATTACCATCACATGCACCAAATTTCTCACTTTCGGCTTTGCTGAACTAGCAGTAAAACTTCTCACACAGCAAGGAAATTCGCTTAGTTGAACAAGAGGAGAAAAAAGGATGTGCGTGACGTACACAGAAGAATATGCATAAGGCATAAATCATGACAAGAATAAGGGCATAAATGCCATTAAGTGTCACTTCCCATCAGTAGCCATCCACCCATACACGAAATTGATGCTGAACATGTACCTTACCCGAGGCAACCCATACAACATTCATATTTTGTGTTCTCCATAGGCACGTACAAAAATGTTTTTAAAAAATCTGGCGCAAGGATTAAGGATTGCTGGTGAGTTACCTTCAAGGATCCTCCACTGGCAAACTCTAGGATTATCATAATTGGCTCTTCCTGAGTGGCCACACCGAAAAACCGCACTATATTCGGATGGTTGAAACGTCGCATTAATTTTGCTTCCTAAAAGTTCTCAGAAACACAATCTCCTTTCAAAAAAACCATGTTCGTCGTTACCTCAAAAAATGCGGACAACTGAGATTTCTTTACTTTTGAGCCTCTTATCATTTTAACTGCTACTTCTATTTCTTCTCCATTTTTCAATCTTAGTTTCCCAAGATTGACCTCTCCAAATTCACCATCTGAAACAGTTTCCTTTCCCAAAGATATACTATTTGCATGTACAAACTGTTCTCATAACCAACGTCCAAGCTTTTTCAGTATTGTTATGTGCTCATGCAAGAAATAATAGTCGGGACGTGGATAGGGTGTTCGTAGAACTACCCCCGACGGCGGAATTGGCTTAGTTGTCCGTACTAGCACGTCCAAGAGCTCTTCCAACGTAGGTTTTGATACCTATATAAGTCAGAGTTTTAAAGCCTGTCTTTTGAAAGGACAGTTATGAGTCTAGTTACATCTTTCAAAGTCCATAGTCCATTGGAATATCCTATGGGTATATGCTTTGTATCAGTAAGATGTCTAACTGAAATGCAGTAAGCAACCTGTCTTGCTACAGTAGTTTTTCGAACTAAGTAATCTCCTTGTATCTGAAAATTTTTGGAGTTAAATTCAGGAACAGTTTTTACTAAGCTTGAAAACTGTCCAGCCTTTAACATATCTTCAACCTCCTTCCGTGGAATCATGCCGTGGTACCATGGATGCGCAGTAAGCGCTTTATCTATTTGCTGGAAAATAATAAATATTTTTTTCATTTGCCTGAGTAGTGGCTAAGTTGACATGATACCACCAAGAGTTCAATAGCTACCGAAATAGGAAAGTTTAACGCGAGGAAGAAAGATAGAGTTTTTAGAAGCGACACAAAAACTGTCACGAAATACGTATGTACAACAGAACGCTTCGCTATTAGTTCACACCTGCAGAGATGAATAACTGCAGAGGTGAGGTATGTAGGAAAAATCCTTATGTTCTCCTTAGCAGAAAAAAGTTCTCGGCCTTTCATGTAAATTTGTTAAAAGGCTTCAAACTTAAAGCAGTCTATATCTAAGCAGGCAATTTCCGAGCTGCTAGAGAGATGGAGAGTAATCCACTTATTTTAGAACAGAAGGTTTCAGAAACAGTACACACAACTTCTACTTATCTTTTTTTTCGACGTTCCGTCACCTTCTGCACAACAACGCAAGGCAAACTTCCGAAAACAATGTCATTGCTAAAAGTTCTAAGTGCTGTGATTCTTCCGCGTTCGCATCAAGAGCTGCGGTAAGGATTTCTTTAAAAGTTTCTAGTAAACAAGAGCTATTCCTTTACACACTATTTCAACAATTAGATCCTGCGCTCAAGTCACTTCGTTCCTATGGACTAGATGAGTGCTCATTCATTTTTATTTTTCAGCATTATGAATGTGAGTAAAAACTTAGCCGACGTAACCTTCCCATGTCTGGAAAGTTTATGGGCAAACTTGCAATGGAGCTCTTTTCCCCCACGCTTTTCGAAGAAAGTTCTAACGGCCACAGTTATTTATACCATTCTCAAATGCTTCTAAAGACGCCTCATTAGGTCTTCTTCTGGAAAAATTCGCGCCTTCTACTCTTATTGCCCCAAAATTCAGTTTTGTCGTCATTTGATGTCCGTAAACAGACGCACTCTATCACTTTCCTCGTGTGCAAGAGGAAAACCTGACTGTTCCAGAGCACACGAAAATGAAGATTTTTTAAAAGTTGGGAATACTTAGGGAGATGTTTTTGAAAAAAGGAGCTAATCTTGCTCCAAATTCGGTCGTAGTAATTTGACTGAAATTGACCACAAACAGACAAGAGTAAATCTCGATTAATGTTCAATTGATGTATGCAGTCTACGCAATTGCATCCTGGTCTGACCGCTATTTTCAATGAAGTGCAACGTTTTGCACAACACACTGCACTAGAAAGGAATGCCGAGTTCTTGTCAACGCAAGTTTTGTTGACAGTACGGCTTTAGTTTTAATATGTCGAGTTTTAATATGAATTCTTGAGCATTCCTGTCAATCTTTTAGCCTGAGCCTGACATCTAGCAATTCCAATTCACGTAATCCTTTCCAGACCATTTGTTATTTTACGAGCACCATAATTTGAAGTTTTACGACCACTTATTCTTTGTTCAAAGTTCCCTCCGAAATTGCAAATCTTTACGAAGTCCTAATTGCCCAGGAAACATCTGCGCCGGGGTCGTGTTAGAAGTCGATGAGTCAGCTATGGTACAAAAATAAATGAATTTCGAGCACTCAGAGAACACACATGCACATACAAACAGGCAGACACACATTGATCTTCTGACTGTTATTAAAGGTAGAAATCTTAAGGGTTGGGAAATGAGAGGACTGTATCCTTTTGAAGTGCACTTATTTGCACGCGGCCGATAAAAAATTTGTGTTCTGTAATCTGAGAGATTTGCACTGTTGGGAAATCGAATACACTCAAGCGATGAAAAGATTTGTACAGTCTACAACTAAAAGTTTTAGACAGTGCAAATCTTTTATCACTTGTATGTATTCGATTTTTCAGCACCCCTTTGTACCAGACACTGTTTAAAAATTAGAAGAGGATGTTCACTCACTTTCATCCGAGGTTGAACCATGCAACTTTTGCCTTTCTTAGATCTCTCGTCGATGCTTTTTTCTGATAATTCCTGGAACTGCTAACTTTTGAAATTGTTAAAACAAAAGACTGGATGGAAGCCATCGTCGCTTACTCTTTCACGAGGCCGGTCCAAGCGGCTAGTAGCTAGTCCTCTCGTTTTCCCGGACCTTTCGAGCATTTTTTCAGAAGCTTCTTGTGGTGCCCTTATTCCGGTTCTTAAACAAATTTGCAAGAGGAAAACATTGTCTTCTGGTACGCATTTGAAAGAAGGTTAAGTTAACGATTATTGCTGCTGGAGGAACTGAATACAACACCCTGCCGTGAAATCTAATGAATATTACTCTGCTGAAGGAGCGTTTTTTAAAGAAGCGCATGCGAAGCGTAGAAACACAAAGGCAGTGATATGGGGTGAACTTTAAAGGTGTAGCTGGGGCTTACTTAGCTATGATGCTTTCAATTTTCTTGTTTTAATTTTGCTTCAAACTGCAGAAACAACCGAGCTAAAACTGGATCATTATTGTAGAAAATGGACCGTTAGAGCGTTATTATATGATAAGTCTGTCCGTCCGGCTTCGCTGGACTTCCAGACTTGAAGGAGTGCTCGCTTCGCTCGCGCCTATTAATATCCTATCGACGCATATACACGCAGTATCACGACACTGCCACTGCTAAATTATCAACTTAATAGATCAGCTGCTGACCACTCGATCAGTTTGGGGCTCTTCTCGGTTAGCTGTCGATCGATGCATGCAGGACACAATGCATGCGCTTACTCACCCCTTGTCCAATATTTCTAATGGCCTCTTGCGCACTGTTACCAATCTCCTACACAAATTTCGACCTGCTGCACACTGGTTCCGACCTCCTGCGCACCGATCGCGGCCTCCTGCACACCCTCTCCGACCTCCTGCACAGTGGTCCCTACCTCTTGCACATCGGTTACCATTAACACGCTGTTTCCACCTCTTGCACACAGGTTCCCGCCTCCCGCACACTGGTCCCGACCTCCTGCGCACCGATTCCGGCGTCCTGAACACCGGCTTCGACATCCTACACATCGGGCTCAACCACCTAGAAGTCGGTCATTACCTCCTGCACAACTCTTCTTCTTACATTCTGCACAGCGGCTCCGATCTCCTGGACGTCGGTCCTCCAGAACACCGATTCCGACAACCCACACATTGCTCCGGAACCTGCCACACAGCCTATCCGATCTCCTGCACCTTGGTCCCGCCCTCCTGCACCCCAGTTCCGGCCTCCTACACACCATCTCCGACCTCCTACATATCGGTCCCGACACCCTTGACGTAGGTCATTACCTTCTGCAAAATGGCTCCGGTCTCCTGGACGTCGGTCCCTACCTCCTGCGCACCCTTTCCGATCTCCTGCACATCGGTCGTCATTTCCTGCACACCGGTTCCGGCCTCCTGTACATTGGCCCCGACCTCCTTGGCACCGGTTCCGACCTACTGGCACCAGCTTCGACCTCCTCCACATTGGGGCCGACCTTCTGGACGTCTGTCTCTGTCATCTGCATACCCCCCCCCTCCTGCACATCTTTCATGAGCTCCTGCCCTTGACATAGAAATCACACTTGAATCCTGCTCATCGATGTAATGCTCCATAACATCGTTACTGAACTTCAAAACTCATAGAACACCAGCGGATCCGGACCGCTCCGCGGTCCTGCTCCGCTGGTTTTGAACGACGCCGTTCTGTTTTGCCCTACCTGTTTCTACTGTTTCTCCAGTCAATGCATAGCATAGGCCAACGACCAACGGCTCACAATCCGTACGGCGCCACGCCCGGCGGGTCGTTCACAGGCTTGACGGCACACGCACGCGCCGAACGGGTGTTCCTATCCTATGCACTGGCTGGAGAACTCATTTCCCCTGCCAATGCTTTATAATGAACTCTACTGCCTTTATATATGGTGATGATATGATTTTATTCTCATTTCACTGTAAACAACTTTCATACACTCGACCCGTTAAAAAAATGAGAAGTGGCTCCGAACAGACCCTTGCTGTTGCAAAGCCATTCAAGCCAGCGGAATTGGGCCGCTTGATTGGCTTGAACGGCTTATAACCTACCTGCGGACCGCCTGCGTGGTCCCATACTACCCACCTGCTGGAGAACTCTTATGTTTCTGCACTCTCCCGGCCGCCTGTACAATGAACTCTACTGAAGAATAGCAGTCTTTATATATGCAGCTATGAGTGATTTCCCAACCCGGCTTGAGCATCTGCTAAACGTGTTAACGTTGTTAGAAGGAAAAGTGGACCGAAATAACACCTTAATCTTCGACAAATCTAGAAAATTGCACCCGTTTTGTGCATAACTCATGGCGCTGAACACGATGGTTCGTAGTTTCTCTCGATAGGCCCTAGTTCCAGTGCTCACACAAACACACATACACACATGGTTTCTCAATTAATAAAAGAGTAGATATTCGAAAGTCGCCACTATCGCGATCGCTAGGAGTCGCTACAGTCGCCGGCGACTTGGTCTTCAAACAGCGCAAATACTTTACGCCTTTTAATCAGATTTATACAGTAGCGACCGGAAGTATTTGAATACCGCATTTTTTGGTTTACGACTAATTCTTCATTTTCCACATTAGAGGCAAGCTAACATGATGAAATTTATGCTTTTCTAGGATGACTAAATGACGTGTTTTATGAGCACCAGAGAGTCGCCGAAGAACGTTTGTGAGAAAGCTTTACAGGCTTCGTTTGGGGTCTTCAAAACTCAAAATTCTTGGGTCCAAGTGCCCCCCC
>KN549401.1:95580-106543 GCA_000797555.1 Oesophagostomum dentatum | reverse complement strand
TCCCAATTAATAGTATCTAGATATTGTATACAAAAAATCATGAAATACCATGCATTATCAGTACGAAGGTTGCACCAGTTGAAATTCCGAGGAAATTTTTTAGAAAGTCTGGGATATGTCTCCTGCCCAGTCTAGCTGAATTTTTTCTCGCCGTTGTCGTTGGAATATAAATACTCATGTTCTGACTGTGATTACGACTTTTCATCCTGGAAAGTTTCGATATGTGCATTGCTGTCAACCGTGATTTCGGAGAGCTGCTGCTCTAAAATCTGCCAAACTCAACAAAGTCTGTTATCTCGCTAAATAGTGCTTAGAATGTTGTTACTGCACAATATACGTTTTACAGGTACATGCTACAGGCTTCGGTATCCTGATGTATTTTAAAAAATCGACAAAAAGTCAGAAATCGGAATTTAGGCATCTTATATTTCTTTCCGTTTTGCGAGTTTTTAGAGCAATTGAACTCATTTCACATAGAACTCCTAGAGAACTATCGATACTGCATAAAACGTTCAGTGGGTCACTTGTCACAAGGAAGAAAAAAAGTACAAGTACGTGTAGGTACCAGCGGGGCTCAAAGAGTGAAAGACCTAAAAATTAGCTACTAATTCTTAAACGGGTACACAAATTTATCTCATTCGGGAACTACCGGGAGGGTCCCGGGAGCTTCTCGGGTAACTTCCCGGGCATGCTTTTTTGCCGGGAACTTCATGCAGCGCATACGCTGCGCTCATAACTTTGCCCGAGAGGTTTCCGGGAGGCTCTCGGGGCATTCGCGATACGGTCCCGGGAGACCCGAGGGTGATTGCTGGGAGACCGCGAATGCTTCTACGGGCTTCTTCGTTTTCTCCGGGTTTTGCTGCAGCGAAGTGAAAACTAGCAAAAGCGAATTAATCGTTAAAACTGAAGTTGTTTAACAATTACTTGTATTGCTCCAGTAACAAACCAAGCACTATTATTGAAAACATCTTGTGTTTTCAGTAACAGTGTTTTTCATGTTTTCCTCAATAACTAAATTACGCGCAAATAACAAAAAGAATGGTGCTGGTTTTACACCCACCCGTTCTGAACCGTAAACCAGCATATCCTTACTCCTAGAAACCTACTGCAGCTCACCGGATCTGAACTGACCATTCCTTGGTGTGGTTTGTTTTAAAGTCCGTCGCCTTATCTATTCGGCGATTCACGCGTTTTCACACATGCCTTCATTTTGCAGATGATTCTCTATCACTATTCGCATTCTCAAAATTGCCCTCGGGCTTCCCGGTATTTAGCTGAGCATCCCTCGGGTCTCCCGGTCCTCTGTTTAGTGTCTCTCGATTTCCCGGTGCTTTTTAGCGTCCGTCGGGCCTCGCGGTGTTTTGCCTGAGACTTTTGTACTTTAGGCAATAACATCGGGAGAGCCGAGGGAGAATTCGCGCTTACCAGGGACCCGAGGTACCAAAAAATATGCATGGTCAAGATCGGTAGACCCGAAGGCAATTCGAAGAATGTGAATATTGATAAAGAAGCATCCGCTAAGTGAAAGGCATGTATGATAACAAGGCCGAATGGACAAGGCAACGGGCTTTAAAACGAACGATGTTAAGCCATGGTGAGTTCAGATTCGGTGAGCTGCCGTAGGTTTCCAGCTCTAAGGACATGCTGGTTTAAAGTTCAGAAAGGTGCGCGGGAGTCAGTACTATCTTCTTTTGAAGATTTATAATTTATGCGAGAATTGTTGAGAAAGCGTGAAAAACATTAAAAATACAAGACGTTTGATAGGACTGGTATTGGACAAACTCAATAATTGCTAGGAAACATCAGTTTCAATCACCCATTGATTTTTGCACGTTTTCACTTCGCTGCAGCAAAAAAACCAAAGAAAATACTTAAATCCGACGGGTAGAGGAAGAGCCGAGGGAGTTCACTGGGCGACGCATTTCGGAGGCATCTATTTGCATTATATTTAAACAGAGCTATTTGAGGAGGCCAAAGGCATTTTCTTTACCGCAAATCTCAAAATAGCCATATTCTTGATCGCCTCCAGCCGCTGCAGGCGTCAGCGACACAGGCATAAAACCCAGATTCAGTAAATGGAACGCATTACTCGGTGCACACATTTGTTCGAGCATGGTGATGTTGATGGTTTCTTTTACTGTCGGCCATTTTCACGCCTCTCACTTATGCACTCGAAGCCACAAAGCTGAGTTGACTAACATCGTCCAGCTTTGTTATATCATCCCAGCGCAGTCATATGCTTCTCTGACCTGCCAATCATTAGTCCGGTTCCATTTATGTTGTCAGCTAAACTTTGATGCTTTTCTTTGCCGAACAGGTTGATAATGAGACACTTTATTATTGCCTGACGTTTCGGCTTAACGCCGTCCTCAGAGACGTATGCTCCTTACGATCAAACACCTCATCCTGCTAATTCGTTCAATTCGTCCAAGATAGAAGCCGTCAAGGCTCGGAGCAGTCCGTGAACTCACCAAGTGTCTTCACCGATCAAGCTGAGTAGCTTGCTATCGCTGTGATTGTCTGACAGCGAGGTGGAACTGAGCAATCCAGTGTTTTTTGGAATGTTTATGTAGTACTGGACAATCTTATATTGCAAGACGGAAGGAACGGCATAAGATCTCTAGTTATAGACAACAGCTCATTTCTGTTGTTCATCTCCGGATCACAGGCCGTGATCCATAATGCCTCAAGAGCTTTTCGAGCAGAAATATTGCCTTCAAACGCCAGGATAGTGCAGCTCACTTCAAAATCCGTCCCACTATGATCTTCGCTCCTATGCTTTCCTAAAGGACTTACTAAGCTTTGCCGTCTTGTACTGGCTAGATGTTCACTGATGCGCACGCTAAGCAGTCTGCCGGTTTCACCAATGTATGTGGTATGGCAAGCTAAGCATTCGATCTGGTAAACGACCCCAGCAACTGCGCAGTCTCCATCCTTCCCATAGGGGCATACAACGCAATTCCTTGAGACGCATGCTCTGTCGTATAGTCTGTTGCGGACTAGTTGACGTTCTATGTTGTCATTGGGAATATTCACCAAGACTACATCTTCACTGAGCTGCGCTTGGGCCAGACATCTTTTAATTGCGCTGCTTACCCGGTCGGAGATATACGGCAAGCAGAAAGGTGTTTTGCTTGTGTCATGGCAGTATGCACTCGATGAAATTGATCTTCTTGTTCGCCTAGTCGTAGCGGATAACCATTACTTCTTGCTTTCTTAGCTGCCAATTCCAGCGACTGCTGTCTTTCGGGTTCGCCGCTGCACACTTCCGCTGGTGTTTTGAACATGTTGCGAATGACCGCACGTTTCACAGCGGTAGGGTGAGCAGACTTCGCGTGTAAAATGATGTTGTTATTGCTCTCCTTACGATACCACTTCACACTTCACGCGTACCGTGCCGTCTGCAAGCATCAGCTGGGTGTTTAGATAAGGTAGCCAACCGTCGTGTGGTTCGTCTCTTGTAAAGCTTATATACTGCGATTGTTGCTTCAGCAGTCTGAAGCACTCGTCCATTTCGGACTGAATTGTTGTTACAACACAGCAATCGTCGATGTAACGACAGTATAAAAGTAGGGGATCTCAGTAGCACCGGTTCTTCAATTCTGCCCATGAAGCAGATGGCCAGTACAGGTGCTGATCGCTGACCTCTCGCTAGTCCTCTTACTTGCGAAAAGTATGAGCCGGACCACTTGAACACGTTGCACTCTAGGCATTCCTTGATCAGGGTCATAATTCGCGATTTGCTAAGCCCATACGTCGTTATACACCTGAAATGTAAGTCTAGCATCTCAGGTAAGGCTTGCAAAGCGTCACTGTTAGACACGTTGGTATACAGCGACGTCACGTCAAACGACTCCATTACGCAGTTCTTTTCAAAATTCGTACAGCGTAGGTGTTCAAGGAACTGGTTCGTATTAGTCAAATGGGATGGCACCTTATTCAGAAGTGGACTGACGACCTTGAAGTGAACTGCACTATCCTGGTGTTTGAAGGCAATATTTCTGCTCGAAAAGCTCTTGAGGCATTATGGATCACGGCCTCTGATCCGAAGATGAACAACAGAAACGAGCAGTTGTCTATAACTAGAGATGTTATGCCGTTCCTTCCGTCTTGCAATATAAGATTGTCCAGCACTACATAAACATTCCAAAAAACACTGGATTGCTCAGTTCCACCTCGCTGTCAGACAATCACAGCGATAGCAAGCTACTCAGCTTGATCGGTGAAGACACTTGGTGAGTTCACGGACTACTCCGAGCCTTGACGGCTTCTATCTTGGACGAATTGAACGAATTAGCAGGATGAGGTGTTTGATCGTAAGGAGCATACGTTCAATTTAAATTGACTCACTTTCAGGCCTCTGAGGATGGCGTTAAGCCGAAACGTCAGACAATAATATAGTGCCTCTATATCAACCTGTTCGACAAGAAAAGCATCAAAGTTTAGCTGAAGACAATGAGCAGGTTTCATGAGCAGAGGACATGGGAATTGCTCCATTTATGTGGTCTCCATTCTCTTTTCCTTTGAAGTATTATCAATGTCCCTGCCGTCCGAAGGGACGGTAGTGGATGAATCAATACAGAACTTAGCAATGAGTGGACTTCCGATTATCGCTTCCATTCTACACACGAGTACGAAATGCTAAGCCCCTTATTGTGAGCAGTGTTCGCTGTTCTAATAGCATTAGTCTGAAGCCCCGTTATGTCTAAGTAGCATTTATCCTTTAGGTCATTTCCTGCAAAAAAAATTCTGTTAAAAGGGACAGTACGTGAGTTGGCTAGTATAAAAGAGACTAAACTTCACTACACGAAAGAAAATAAATCTTTAGAAGTACGCGGAAATCTTCTTTCTAAAGATTTTGATACGGAACATAAGAGGATGAGACCACGACTGCATCATCAAACAGGACTGCTCTGATTTTCAGCGAGAGATACATTTGAATAAAAATCATGTGCAGTTAGCCATTTTATTGGAAGAAATTTGTTTGTCTAGCATTTTCCCTGGATTTCATCGACCAATTCCGCTTGGTAGTAAAAATGTCAGAAGAACGTGCATGAATAGCCGAACTCCTGACTAAAACGGTTCCGTGGTAGTACATCCGACTGGAGAACTGTTTTGTTTAGTATTTTCCCTGTCTATACTTCTTGGCAATACAGTTTACTGGAGTAATGTGGTAACGAGTCATAATTAGAACAAATAGCGGCGAGATAACGCATGAATGATTGAATGGAT
Organism: Oesophagostomum dentatum; assembly: GCA_000797555.1. NCBI lineage: Eukaryota > Metazoa > Nematoda > Chromadorea > Rhabditida > Strongylidae > Oesophagostomum > Oesophagostomum dentatum. Next base: position 101,311 of record KN549401.1, on the reverse strand, counting down.
GCATGAGGAGATCAGAAGAAAGCAAAATGAGATCATCACAAGTTCGAGACCAGTCAACAAGGATGTCTTTTGTAGGTTCAAATACACCACTGGTGCTGATATTGGTTTGGCAAATCGGGATACGATTTAGACCTCTTGACAACTCGTTTCGCTGCTTTCATCTACCCATATGACATACGGTACCGGTTATTAAAGCGTCAAAGGGACCTCGGATTTAGTATCGTCCTAGAGCATCAGAGTACTCACTTTCGCCCTTGAACGCTAAAGAGCGGCATTTTATATGACAAAACCTACAAAATGCGGCAGAAAGCCATAGTTTAACAGTGCCTCTCAGAAAACTAGGCAATACTGTTGTTATAACTGGACTGAGAAGGCTTTAATATCTCATTCCTACCAAAACAGTGACAAAGCAAATTACTCTGAGGGATCAGTAATACGTGAGTTTCTATGTACAGAAACAGGAGACTCAGGGAAGGACTGGACTTAGTTGAATATGCTCGATTTCTGGTATGAAAGAGCAAAGCCTTGTTAATGCACCTATAACAGCAGTACTAGAGAGTACTGAGAAGGCTTTGTCGTTTGTGGTCATTTATTGTCTTTATTTTATGAAACTCGATAATTTTTTAAGATGAGCCACTAAGGGTCATACTGTAATGCTCACAATATAATAACTTCATGTATCCGTGTATTCCATATCAAAACTCCGAAAATGAAAATTTCCGCATACGGTGTTTTAAGGAACTAGTGTTATGAAATAAACGTTGCTTCAGACCTCAACTTCCGGCACTACTACATCAGGTAAGAAAAAGAAGAAGAAGAAGAAAAAGAAGAAGAAGACAAAGCGAGTGAGGAAGAAGGATCGCTACGAATCACAGAACTTCTTGTTGCGAATAGAGGGCACTTTATGTTGCGCTTCTTTAAGTATGTTGGTAACTTATTAGTTCTGGAGCTCGTATACTGTCTCATTTTTCAGTTGTCGGTTTCATTTGGCTCATCTCCATGTTTATAGCGTTGCTCGCTTTCATGGTATACGCAGGTTTCGATATAACGGCTACTACGGAACAAGAAAAGACGGAATAGTCCTGCATCTCAATGCTCTTTTCGACGATATTTTTTGTATAACGTCAGTAGCTGCGAATGAAGCTTATAAATGTATGCAGCGATTAATGCTCGATTGCCGAGTGGTGTGCATTAGAATGTCTCATTTGATTAGATAAAATAGACAGTTCCACTTTAAAAAATCGTCATAGAGGTTCATGGCACGTGCAAGATTCTGCCTACGAATGATGATTTCTAGTTGATTTTGATGGTAAGACCAGAGGATCGGGACCACTCTGCAGACGGACCTGCTCGGCTAGTGTGAAACGCTTCGCCGTTCTGTTAAAAATGCTCACGCTTTATCAGCTTACGGCACAGATTCGAACAAATAGTCCGTGCATAACGAAAATAGTCTCAAATTAAAAAAGAAAATGCACGGAAGAAGGGGCAAAGAAAGTTAAAAAGAATCGCATCAAATTTCAAATCATGCACATAGACGAACATGAACTCCTCAGTTATAGGTGGTGCTGGCGGTATTCCTCGCGCCACGCATCGCACTTAATCAGCGAAGGCAAAATAACAAAAAATAAACTTCGAGCTGCTGGAACCATACGACAACGCTTATATGGGAAGCACATTTGTTGGCTCCAACAAGTGGGGACGATAATCACTTATTAGATAGATCTCGGACTGATTTATGGACCACCAACTTCCTAGCCGCTCTCGATTCTTCCGCAGTAAGTTATGGGCGTATTTCTGTACGTGGCTTTACAGAGTTCGTGTGCCCGTCAAACTCGTCCATTTTATGCGAAGGTGCGTGACGACTACTATAAGAAAAGAATAGTCCCCGGGAGAGCTAATTTTGTGAAGGTATGCAAGCCGAGAAATGAAAGCGACCAGAGATGCCCAATTGCCGGTTGCGGCATGGTGTAGGAGTAGGTATCTCGCTTCGTAATCGGAAGGTATAAAGTTCGACGTACCTAATGGTACGTACGTTTTGCGATTCTGCACAGCTGCCTCCACGTTGCGCAAGGTTGATTTGCGCAGCGGCTATCGTGGTTTGCGCTCTGTCGTTTTAACAACTCGACTTGGAAAGCACAATGAGCTGCTGTTACTGCTCGGGGCATTAACTCTGTTACTGTATACGGGTCACTTTCCTACTACGGTTCAGTTTTGTTTTTTGCCTGATCTAGAGGGATTCTGTCAATATGTGAATTGCGATAGATTCTATTTCATTCAGTGCTCACACTGTGAAAAGATACTTTGTTTCACGCACTTTGTTTTGTTTTATCACATATGCTAATAAATGGTTTAGTTCAGTAACAGCAGCTCGTTGTGCTTTCCAAGTCGAGTTGTTAAAACGATAGCGACACAAACCGCGAAAGCCACTGCGCGAATTAACTTTGCGCACACGTGGAGGCAGCTGCGCAGAAACGCGAAACCTATGCACCATCGGGGAGTCGAACTTTATACCCTCCGACTAGAAGTGAGGCACTTACCTCTGCGCCATCCCGCAGCCAGAAGTAGGACATCTCTGATCGCTTTCGTTCCTTGGCTTGCATACCTTCATAAAATTAGCTCTCCGGAAGTATTCCATTCTTATAGTAGTGGTCACGCACCTTCAAAGCACCTCCCATAAAGTGGACGAGTTTGACGGGCACACGAACTCTGTAAAGCCACATACAGAAATACGCCCATAACTTCCTGCGGAAGAACCGAGAGCAGCTAGGACGTTGGTGGTATATAAATCAGCCCGAGGTCTATCTAATAAGTGATTATCGTCCCCACTTGTTGGGGCCAACAAATGTGCTTCTCTTGTTAGAATAGCCACCCTTTTTCCCATAAAAGTGCTTTCTGCATCTTTTGGGCAACATTACTGCGTGCTGATGAAATCTATGTAAGTACACTGTAATCGGCTCAAGATGTTGATAGCGGACTTTTTCTCAGTGCCTGCTAAGCGATGGGCTATGAAATTTACATGGATGAATTTAGGATCAGATGTGGTCAGATGCGTTACGTTTTTATTTTTCTTGTCGCTTCAAAAAAGGCACTTTTCAAAACAAGCGGATCCACACCGCTACGCGGCCTTGGCGCTGCTTCGCTTGTTTGAACGCTCGGCTGTTCTGTTAAAAACGTTTACGATTCCTCAGCTCCGTTACATCTTATAAATCGGCAGAACAAAGAAGGATAGAAAATTGCGTGAAGCCGTCCTATACGACATATACCAATTTTTTGGCACTTTCCTCACAAAATGCGTTACATGCCATCTGCGTAAGATACTTTCTCACTGAGGTGAACTCGTGCGTTAACTATACAAAACGGCCTTTCTGGAAGTTAGAGCTTATTATAGCGGTTCAGAGTATGGCGGAGACGTAGAGGAGCATGTTTTCAACATCACTACCATAATAGCTCGATATACGTTTTGTATGCTGCCTTTAAAGGCATTGTACGCGGAAATTTTCTATTTCCAGGTTTTGATATGGAACGCTTCTCTAAGCATGAAAATCACAGTCCGACTGCTCAGTTCTGCTGAGAGCTGAAAAACAACACTTCATGCGACAAAACGCACAGAATGCGCCAAGGGAGCTTTCGCTTTGTAGCAGAGCTATGCAGTATTAAACGATAGTGTTGTGTTATTACAGCTGTATCTAAGGGTTTTGCTCTTTCACTCTATACTGAAATTGAGGCGCTGGTTTTTACATGAAGTAAATTCCATGGCCTCCTTTCATAGAACCTGGGCATTATTCAGTAATAGAACCATTTTTCTACTCTGCCACATAGGCTTTTGTCGAGACTTTGTTATGCCTGATGTTTCGGCTGAGCACTGTTTTCAGAGTGCTCAAAGTAAGTCAACTTGCTTATATTCGCAACAGCGACGGCCAAACACCTCCTCCTACTGGTACGATCAACTCATCCAAGTGAGAGGTCGATAAGGTTCAGGGTGTTCACTCACTCACCGAGTGTCTCACAAGTGTAACAGACAAGTGCTAACACTGATGGCAAACGGTCTATCATTACGGCTGACAACATATACTGAGGAATCCAAGATGCATGGACTTGGGCGGTCATAGCTCCCACAATCTTACAAACGGCATCAGATTACTTTTCATCAATAGATGCTTATTTCTACCGCCCACTTTAGGATCGCGGCCATAAATCCAAGCGGCCTCTAATCTACTTATATTATAACAAGTCTGTCCGCCCGGCTTCGCCGGGCTTCCAGACTTGCTGTGGTACTCGCTTCGCTCGCACCATGTTACTTCCAACTAACACGTATGTTATTGCTCCATCTGCTGCTATCTGCTCGACCAATAGCCGATCAATAAGTCGATAATTTACTGGTTGTGGTTACGTGACGCAGTATTTTCAATCGAATTTCTTGATAATTCTTTCGATTCATTACCAACTGATGCGTCATAGCCGCTCACTTGGCCTCTTGTCCAGTACTGCTGACGCCTACTGCGCACCGCTAACGACATCCTGCACAATGGTCCAGACCTGAGTTCCAACTTTCTGCACGTCGATTTCGACCCCACATATCGCTCCCGACTCCTGCCCATCGATCCTTCATGCGTATCGGTTCTGATCTCGTGCGCTCCGGTCTCCACCTCCTGCACATCGGTTCTGACCTTCTCCGCTCCGGTCTCCACCTGCAGCACATAGGTTCTGACCTCCTGCACATCGACCCTGACCTCCTTCGCTCCGGTCCCCACCTCTTGCACTTCGGTCCCGACCTCGTGCGCATCCTCCTGCACATCCGTTGTGACCTCCTGCGCTTCGGTCCCCACCTCCTGCCCATCGATTCTTCATCCAAATCGGTTCTGATCTCGTGCGCTCCGGTTTCCACCTCCTGCACATCGGTCCCGATCTCCTGCACATCGGTCCCGAGATCCTGCGCATCCTACTGCACATCGGTTCTAATCTCCTGCACACTGGTACCCATCCCTTGCACTTCGGCCCTGACCTCGTGCACTTCAGTCCCCACATCGGTCTCGACCTCCTGCACATCGGTACCGACCTCGTGCGCATCCTGCTGCACATCGGCCATGACCTCCTGCACTCCAGTCCCCACCTCCTACTCATCGGTCCCGACTTTTTGCACATCTCTCAAGACTTTCCGCACACTCGTATAGAAACCACTCCTGTATTCTGCTCATCGATATAGAGCCACATGACAGCGCTACCTGCCTTTTTCATAGTACATACAGAACAGTCGCCAGCATCACCGTCGCCTGAGGTCGCTGCAATCGCCGAAGCTTGAAATGTTAAAGGCAGCATGCGCGTAAAACAGAGACATATTCTTCGTAAGCTTAACGTGAAGTTCGGATGTTGTTGACATCAGTGCGACAAGAAGAACGGAGAAAAACGATGCACTCACTGTGAAACTGCGTCTGCGACAATATTATATTCGCTAGGAGTTGGAAGAGTTAGCTCGGTATTGACAAGTAATATCCATCAAATTTAGATCGCTTATCAACGGATAAGCTAACTGCTTCAGTTTTCATCAATATTTCTTTGCATCTATCAATACTATCATGACTAAGGAACGTACATTTTCATTGTTTCTGGCCAGTTTGTTGTTTCTTATTCTGAGTTCAAGCAGGCTTTTCGGCGTCGTTTTTGACCCAGAAGGTGTCAACTTTTATAAGTTTTTTTGCTGACTTCTGTAATGAAGAGGCTCCGGGCTCACATT
>KN549400.1:52324-66914 GCA_000797555.1 Oesophagostomum dentatum | reverse complement strand
AATATTTAGATACAAGAAAGCTATTAACGAATTTCGAAAAGCGACAAAAATTGGATCGGGCTACGTATAACTCGCCTAAATGGCGCAGCGAAGCTACTCACCCAGGGTTAACTCGCGCAGGCCTGCTCCTAAAAGATCCACTAATTTCCGCTTGATTGGAGACTCCCATGAAAAGATATAACGAATAATGTTAACATGCAAAAATGGGGTGTTCAAATACTTTTGAGCGCTACTGTATATCGTGCTGGTTAAACTTAATTTCTCCAAAAATTCACGGAAAAAGTCGAACAGGTTAACTTCACTTTGGAGATCTGTTTCGACTTGGTAGAATAATGCCTTCCTATGAATTTACTGCTGGGTAATCCGGGACTTTCTGACTATATCTGACGCAGTCCTTTCGAAACAGATTTTCGAGTAAACTATTTCGCTTTTTAAATCATGCTGTGTAGTGCTAGACATCTGCCGGTGTTCACCTCCTATGTTCAAAACTGATAAATATCACATATCTCTTGGTACGGCCAAATAGTTTCTATACTATATTTATTCTCGCATGGGTGAAGTAGGAGAGAACAGATGTGGCAAAGCAGCGGTCTTTTATTTGTATTTACACTACAGTACTCGAAAACAAGTTGCAGCTTTCTCCTTATTCATTGTTTTTTTTCATAGAAGAAAATTGTCCGCGCCATCTATGGAACGCAGAAGATGTTATGACACAAAACTATTTGCTCCAGGGTCTGCGTACTCGGTACTACAACCAATTACATGACACTGTTCGATTTGCCTGCTCAGAACCTTCTGCGCTTCAAATTTCAAAATAAACTAACGCTTCTGATACGTGATACTATTTAAATTACAACATTACTTCCTAGAGCCAGCTTAACAAGAAAACGAAGGGAAAAACAAGATTGTTAAGACCAAGCAAAAGAAAGCACACTAGTTGTTCCAGAACAAGATTATCAAACCGTCTCAAATGTATCACCTGTAGTGTCTATAATGTGTCTATAACGTCTATAATGCAGTGCAAAAAGATTTGAACCGAATCTGAAGATGAAGAATTGTGAAGCAAACGATTTACAATTTTATAAGTTGTGTAACAGCAACATGAGAAAAAAGCATCCTCGTCTGTTTATGTGTTCGAAATGCCTGTACTCTAAAATTTCAGCTGTTTCTGCAAGATTCTCAACCAAATATTGCTGTATATCAGATTTATACCTAAATTCGTTTATAAAACATCCAAGGACTTGGAGAGAGATGAAGGTTAAGGCTAGTTGACAGTGTTCAGGAAATGTTCAAGTTGCTCACCAAATTACAGAGAAAATAATCTGCTGCCTGATCAGTTGGTGGGACTACGACGAAAAATGCTGTGAAAAAATGATTTTTTTTNCAAATGAAAAATTAACTTTCTGAAAGAGGAGAGGAATTTGCGCTGGTGTCTTTTATTTCTAAAAAAAAATCGCAACTTCACGACGATTACGAAATACGGTGTAAAGCTCCAAGAACAAATAGGGCTAAACTATAAAGGCGATAAGGTTCCCGCTCTTAATGGAACACCCTTTATCATAATGAACTTTACCTACGCCTGGAATTTACCTACACTTGTTAACCTCAGCGGAATAAATCCTTTGTAGACCTTCATGTGCTTTTGCGCAAGTGCAGGGCCGATCTGCTTGTCTAGCCAAGCAGATTCCAAGTCATGCGCTTATCGCCTTCATTAAGGCCCTGGATGTCCCAGGGCAATTCGTTATCGGAACGCGTGTTATGTAATGTGCTGATGACATCCGGTGGCGTGAAATGTGTATCGACTTACCTCCTATTAAGCATTCGTTGCAAGACCTGCCCACCTTCGCTTCACTTTCGCCGAAAAACAGAGCATCTCATCTTTCATGATGCGCTCCTCCAAAGTTGGTATTGCTCGTTCGCCAGACAAAAATGACAAGCCGGCGATCCGCAAGATGTCGACGACTTCGAGAGGTACTATACAGTCGACCCAGAGTCAGCTTTGCGATGTACCGGACTCTACTTTTTCGAGGTACAAATCATGCACTTATTGCTTTGTAATGTTAACAAATAGCTACCAGAATTGTAGGAAGGAGCTGAAGGAGTATCGCCAGTTGTTCAACATGTTTGACACGGACGGATCAGGTGCAATTGGCAATGACGAGCTGAAACAGGCTATGCTCAGCATTGGAATCCATGCGAATGAGGCCGAAATTGACAACGTCATAAAGGAGGTTATTGCAACGACTAGTTCATCGAAATTTACAAGTAACTTCCGCTGAAACTGGAAATTGTAGCTAGTCATACGCAAGTTTACTTGTTTCCACATTTTTTTCTCAAGAACAGTGTTTAGAAGAAAGCATATTGAATAGTTTGCGCCGCTTTTCAGAGAGGAGTCCTGAGCTTCCTAAGATATGCTTGAACTTGTATAGATAATTACAGATAATAAGTTAACTATGGGAAAAATTCGCTCATAAATTTCCATGCTTGCAGCATCGCCCTTCACAGAACTCCACAGATCGGTATTAGAAGTGGTAGATAGTTTGAAATATTGTGAACACAGTACTGAAGTTTTTGATATGGTTCATCAAAAAATAATTCTAGGCAAAATCTTTGAGAGAAGCTTTACGTTTTTCCAATCTCCCCCCCCCCCCGTTTTGGAAGTCTTAGAGAGTACGAGCAAAGGTTATCGACAGCAAAAGCTGAAAATGGGAGATAAAAACTTATTAGAGTTTCGAGCAGCAAAGTTTAGTTTTTTTTTGAACACAGAAAATTATTCATAATTTTACGAATCTTTTTGAAACTGAAGTACTACAGCCTTATTTGTTGAATATGGAGTATTTCACAGTTTGATTGATGTTTTTGAAGAACCATGCCCAATGTGGCTCCGAGTTTCATCCCAGGAAATGTTCCCTATAAAGTCCCAATCCCAGGAGGTATTCCTAAAAATTCATAAAAATTCATTTCAGAAAATTTTAAAGGCTAGCTTTGCTTCTTTTTTCGTAGTTTAGTGGACGAGGTAAAAAATCATAGAATTTTTTAAAAAAGCTAACAAAAAGCCAAAAAAACTGAAAGGGAGAGATTAAATGGATTAAATGATTGCTGTTTGGCTATCACCGAAGTAGACTTTGTTTGTAGATACCACCAGATATGGGAAGCTTTTCGCGTTTGAAAAATTCTGTCTTCAACGCCATTTCGACTTTCGGAGGTCGAAGATGCCTGAAAATCCTGAAATTTTTGTTTGGGGTAAAATAGTCCAATATTTATACTTGAATCTGGACTACAAGGAAAAATTTCCCTGATTTCATATCTTTTTATTCCTAAGAAAAACTAATAAGTTATTGTTTTTTTAATGATAAATCTTATAGTGTAGTCTTCTTTCCAGCAGTATTTTGGTGCTAAGAAGTCAAATTAGAATTATTTTTTTTAGAAATGAAGCGTTTTATAAGTAGGTATTACTATGACTCACCTAACGCAAACAATTTTTATGCATCCACATTTGGCAGAGAGACCTGCCTGCGGGCGGGAGAAAAGCGAGAGAATTTCTCATACGAAAAGCACCATTGCTAACACTTGTTCGCTTCTCTATTTCTGGATTATTTCTGGATTACAACAAGTCGAAGTAGTAATAGTTAGGATTGCCACTGCATTACAGGTGGATGCTGATGGTAACGGTGAAATTGACTTCGAGGAATTCTGTGCTTGCATGAAAAAATCCCAAAACATCATCAAGTCGACAAACGAAGAGCTCATTAGAGAGTGTTTCGACATATTTGACCAGGACCATAATGGAATAATCACAGAAAGCGAGTTCAAGGTAAAGTTCAACCCTTGGTTTCCATTTATTAGTATTAACTGCAATTATTATTCTTTATTTCCAGTATATCGCCAAGGAATTCGGGGATTTCACAGAGGAGCTGGCCGAACGCGTGTTCCGGGAGTTGGATGTCTCAGCCAATGGACACCTGTCTGCCGATCAGTTCGCTACAATTGTAGAAGATTACTTGTTGTCTGATTCGAGTAATTCGAGTAAACTTGAGCATGGAGAAGAGTGATGGCTCAAATGATCTGGTTTTTGAGCGTTTTAAATTTCCTTCACGGTAAAGTAAAAAGTTTTAAAATTTTTTGTGTTCGTATTATATTGCTAGAAGTTTTTTTTACATACACAAGCGAACAATCCTTTAAAAAGTAATAATTGCAGAAAGTTAAACCTAAAAGTACATTTTGTAAGAACTTCCAGTAATGCATAGGAGGGCTGTTAGAAAAAAAAAACAACAAAATAGGATTCTCTCTCAAACTTTTCACACTTATATCGTGCAGTATAACACTGGAAGAATAAATTTTTTTCCCAGAACGTGCAACTTCTTTTGATAAGACAGTGACATAATTCTGTTACTCTGCTGAAAGAATACCGTTCCTTAGCCTTATTAGCTTGACGTTCTGCGCTGGTACTTCTGCTTTGAGCAATTTTCTTAGTATTTGTTTGTTTTACTTCTCATGTCTGCTGATGTTTAAAACTGTATCTTCGTTCGTCCTAATCGGTGAAATGCGTTTTAAGAATCATTATGGATATGTAAAACCAAATGAGTAAAAGTTTGCTAACCTGTTTTTTGTATCCGCACGATTGCGGTATTCTTTGAATTGCGTCAGGTCCGGGTATCGAAGTGGACAGTTCTTACCCATGAAAACTTTGTCATTACATTTTTATGTATAATATACCAGAACTAGGGTATTGATAAAAGCCTTAGCTTATTCCTTCAGCCTTTCTTTCTATCAGTCTGAGGCTGAAAAGCATTACTGGATTCGGCGAAAGGTCTAGCAAATGGTTCAGTGAGTGATACTCCCGTCTCTTTTCAGTCCTTTGAAGAAGATGTTGAAACGTTTAACCAGAATAGCCTTCAGAAATGAGAGCCTGACAACGCAAACCTCTGAGTAGATAAACATCCTTTGTTGGAATCTCATTTAGTTAGCTTGCTTGCTTTCGAAAAGATATCCAGATTACGGAAGCCTCACTAATCTCTATCATTCTTGTGTGCTTTTAGTGCATGCTAAATAAACCTCTTAAACTTTGCCATGACACAGTATTTTTCTGAAATTCTTTAATAAACGTCTTTGCTTGCCTTTGATTACCTTGCTTTTACAAACTCCTTTCAGAAGCAGTTAAACATCACTGCTATTATTTGGGTACACGCGATTTCCTTTACTTTGCTGAGGATTATAGCACAAAAAAATTCACAACTGTGTAGTTATCAATGTAAATTTCTTGCAAGAAACGGGAACCAAAATTTCTTCGAATAATGATTTTTTAAACTGGTTAATCTTTCCCAGGTTACACAGTGTAACTGCCTTATAGTACTAATTTCAGAACAGTTATGAAAAACTTATTGCAACCTTCTGGAGTGCAGCCGGAACGAAGCTGTCATTCTTGGAAGCGGTCACACACCACTGATGACACACAGCACATCACAGATACAAGTCCACAATTAAGATGCCGGGCTTTTGCGAGAATTGTACTAGTTTAGACCCCAAAAGAGGGGCATCACCGCAACTGAAAGCCGCCTGATTAGGAAATTCAGCCCATTGCGCCCGCAAAGACATGTCACGCGAGATTGACTTGCAATTTTCGGCGGGTCTGATGCAGGACGTGTTGCTCAAGTCAGAAAAATCAGCGAAATTTTTCCTCTCTCTAGCTGTCTATTTTTCCGCTGTTTATTGCATAAAAACGCGCTTTTAACCTTCTACCATTAACAGTTTGCTAATATACATACCTGCCATCAAGTAGTGCATGGCTTTATTCTGCGTAATCTCAGCACATTTTTCGCTATAGTCCCATAATTCTCGAATTAATAGCATTGACAGACGACACTCAAATCCGAACCAAGTGTAGAAGTTTGAACGAAAACCTCGCCAGCCTCATTTTGAATGATTCAGTATAAGGCTATCGTAGTGTTTCTGTCGTCCCTTGAGAGCTGCCCGCGCTTCCCCCAAGCAAAACTATCGATCCCGCATTCTCGTGGCGGTAACCGATTTTTAACATCACAATCCTATTTTTTTCATTCTAACAGCTCCACTCCATTTACTCTGTCTTCTACAAGTATTTCCAATGCTGTTGGTGTCTGCTATATCTATATTTCTGGTTTTTAAGCGTGTCGCGCTGACCGTCTGCCGCTTCGATTGCTCTCCACATTCGCATCTACTCCTCACATTTTCAGGAAACTCTATGTAGGGCAAAATTTAGCAGAAGATGCGAATTTTGTGGCAACGCGATTGGCCACGTCCTCTCCTGATTTTTATATTATTTCGGTTATCTTACTGCCAACTTCGACATATCTCACCTTTTGAACTTACAGTCAATTCTGGTGCCATTCGAGGAGAACGAGTGGTAAGCTTAGGCAGCACCTAGCTTTAGGCTAGAACCAATAGCTACTTTTCAGATTATCAAAGGAGAGGATTATACTGTGTTCAAAGGTATACCATATGCAATGCCTCCTGTAGGATATCTTCGTTTTCAAGTGTGTATCTGTTTTGTACATCATTTTTTCTTCTCTTTCATTTTTCTGGTTTTATTCTTCAATTTAAAACCTGCAGATGCCAAAAGAACCAGCCAAATGGAGAGGTGTTATGAACGCTACGCAATTCAGCGCTTTGTGTGTACAGAGAATGGACTCGCTAGCCACTGATCCAGAAAGACATACTGCTCATTTTTCCGAAGACTGCCTATATTTAAATGTATTCTCACCAACTCCTGTAAGTTTCGTTTTCTGGCATGCTTCATGTTATCCTTATATTCTTGCGCTTCTGTTGTAATTTATTGAATTTTAAATCAATATTCTCGCCGATTATGTTGAAATTAGCTGCCTATTCTGCTCTCAAAGATCCCAGCATTGCTCATTTCTGCTGGACATGTACGAAAAGCGTAAAAATTTCGCAGTCCGCAGTAAATTAGCCCATTCAGACACGCACTAGGTTGGCAAAGAACTCTGGGGCTTTGTCGTTGAGTCATACAACAAATTATGGTAGACACCTTCAAAGTAGTGATGAATCAGTCCTGATATTTCGATTTTAGGAGAATCTTTATCGGTTTTTAAGCGTTTTAATATGTCTGGTAGCTCATATTACTTAACATTTCTAAATTTGTCGTTCACTCGGAATGGCACACACTGTCTAATCTTACGTTCGAAGTTGTTTAGAAATTTTGAGCTCTTCCGTAACTTCAAAAATGTTGCTCAACTCTCTGCCCTGTTGCTTTACAACTTTTTAAAATACTTCTATGACCCGACTTATTTCTTAAATTTGAAGTCGGCTGAATTTGACTTTAGGCTCGATGCAGAATCGAACCTGCGATTTTCGGTTAACAGCCTGACACTGTCTCGACTTACTGAGAAGATGAATTCGCCATGGGATCGATATTTGCATATTACATATAGAGTAAGATTCTGTGGGTCCTCTTTACCAAGAAATGGCTTCTAATTCGTGTCCACTTATGCTAGGGGAATGTTTTTTGCCATTGGAAAGGGCCAGTAGAATCTTACTATATGAGTAACGTGCGAATAATTATCTCTCCTACGCCAAATTCATTTCCCTAGTTGGTCATGTGGCAGGAACGGCGAAAAGAATTCCTAATAAAAAGAACCAATTACCTTAAAATTCCAGTCCTTCAGAATATTGAAAGCAACACCGCTAAATATACTATCATAGTAAAAACAGCTTCTTTTGTTAACCCAAGAACAAGTAGAATTAGTAGAGTTAGCACATATACTTCGATCTCCTCTTGGATTCGAGTTGGTGGATATCCGACCTTTTCAACTGGTCGTGAACGTATTGTACCTGGGTAATCTCACATTCCGATTTTTTTTGGTGTAGCAGTATGCATGCCATTTTTGTTTAGAATTCAATCGCTTAGTAAAACTTGACAGTTATAACTAGTTGCTCTTTTCCATTGCCGCAAAATTCATCAGTTCGAAGTTTTTGATAGTTTAAAAACCTCAAAAACGCTCTTCAAATATAATTCTTTCCTAGGTATCTGCGAAATAAAGAGAGCCAAACTGTTCGTATGTACAGTCACTATGATAACTGTCTCTATTGAGTACGACACTGCATTCGTAGTAATTTTTTGCTTACACTCGTTCTAGATGCTATTTTCCCGTCCTAGTTATTAACCTTATAATGAGTGAGATAGAGCAATTCTAAAATGCAGCTCTTACATAGCCCACTTAGCTTTTGTTAAAATTTCTGGAAAGATTCCAACTGAAATAGCGACTAAATTAGGCTCCGCTACATCCACATTCCAATAAGGTGGTCTACACTTTCGAGGGTTCTGGTTGCATCCCTTAGGGAATGCTAATCGACGCATTCCTCGACTCTGCTGCTTCTTTGACACTTCAAGAGGAGTTGACATGTTTTTATGAATTCGATGGGAATTTCGGTGTATATTCAGTTTTATGGATGCTGTTTGCTCTATTGCTTAGAGAGAGCATAAAGAACATACAAACAGACAAGATGAGAAAAGAAAAATAGTATGAAACAGCATCAAAGTTACTAATCTAAGAGTACCCCCTTGCCCCTTTTCCTTAACATTTTATTGTCTATTATAGAGAATATGTAAAGAATATGATCAAGAAAGTAGGAAACGACTAAAAGTACATATCTCTAGTCTTCTAAGCTATTCTTTAAAATGTATTTTACAAGCAAGTTCAAGCAGGTTTTGACGCTTTTCACCCATGTGATTTCTCCTGCATATACAACTTATGTTTTATGTTATGGTGAGGGCCGAGAAATTTTTTTCCTGAGCGCATTTATCCGCAAAAAAATTTAAAAATCTATGCTGTTGAGAAAAGATATTGCAGTGCCTAAGTTCTGAGGGTGCTCAGCTTACGAGAAAGTTGCTTCACCTTCAGTAAAATGCAGATTTTTCTGTGTCTATGGTTTACACGAACCTTATTGCAGTAAGACTGGAGTAAGTTTTATTTAACCACAGCATGAAAAACCTGCGAATCTATGGATGGACGCCCTAAACTGTATTAATAACACTCTACAGCAAACATTTTTAACATATAGCTTTTAAAGTTTTCAATGCTGTGCCATACTTTTCCTAAATATTCTCCTCGTTTCAGTACCAGTACACGAATGACACTTATCCGGTCATCGTTTTTATACATGGAGGGGATTTCCAATCCGGCGGAGGTAGCGACTATCCACAACAAGCGATACTTGATAATTTCGTATCACGGAAAATCATTTTCGTTACATTTAATTATCGTCTTGGACCGTTAGGTGAGTATACATTTATTCTTTATTATTTATGCGTCTTCGACTACCAGAGAGGAAGAAATATTTGAGTCTTTGTGAAATTTATGGCGTTTTTACTCTACTTATGCTTAAAAATCGAAAAGCTGTAGAATTGTTCTCCTTTTTTGAAACCAATTAGGTCCTTTCATTAACATTTTTCCTCACTGATTAGCCCAAACATATTTTTTCTAAACTCTTTTTAATTTCGTTTTTTTCTTTCTATGATCGTCTTTTGTATTCTTTCGTGGGCGAATAATCAGATTACTTGTCTCATCCTTATTAGTGTTAGTGTGGCAACTAAGTTCTTAATCAGTACAAAGTAAGTTCCATAATTTCGTTCTACGTAGGTGCAGACGTGAAGTACCGATCAAAATAATCACCTTTGGAAATAATAATACTTCTCCGTTCCTCAATCTCACGTCTACACAACGTGCTGAGAAGATTTTCTGGCTTCCACTATTTTCAAGAGTTGCTTTTCCGATCAAAATTACAGCCATGCCTTCTCTGAATTTATTGAAAAATCGAGAACTTAGCCCGTTGCCATTCTTGCATCTTATCTGCAGAGATTTTTTTTCGATTTTTATTGCTAGCTACAAATTTGCATGTCTACTGCACAAAACCTCTCCTGTATAAGATTCTTGACTCTTCTAACTACAGAATTATTTTAGTTTTTTGCAATTCTAAAACCCCTTTTTAAACTAAAGGAGTTTTTTTTAAAGAAAATCAGTTTCTTTGAAGGGTATTTAGCATCCGCACTCCTGTGCTTTGCCATTTATGGTTTTGAATGTGTTTCCGACATAGATCTCCATTTCACACCGTGGCATTTTCGAATATCAACAACTGCTTAATATCAGAGCTCTTTCTTACTTTTTGTTGCAATTTTTCTAGACTTTTGTTACTTTTTGTATAAAAGAGAAAAACAACACCACAAAAACCAAAGTCAGCGTCTCTACCACGTATCTACTCGCAATTCGTTTGCAAAATTTTCCACCGACCATAGTCTGGCATTATTTATAAGTGCGCCTTATCTGTGACCCGCGTGTCCTAGACTTTTAGAAAAGTAGATCATCTGGGTCACTGTCCTAATTAGATGTACATTACTCTGATTTTGCCTGGTGTAGTGCTGACATCATTGATGAGATGTACATATCATAATTAGGATAGTAATTAGGGTACTGCTGCGTGGAGAGTAGAGGCCTACTAGGATGACGACCGAACGGTGCTCCACTTTCATAAGCAAGTAGGTTGTAGATGTCAGAGATGTCCGTCTCCCTCCGGGTATTGTCTTAATCTTATTTTGAAATATGCTACAGTTCTCATTTTTTGTAATGAAAATACCAATCTTTTAGTACTTATTCTTCCCACACTTTTTTGTATTCCCTTGAAATTTGTCTGATTATCGGTTTCTCACACAGCTTGGACTGTTGCAACAAGTTTAAACATGTGTTGAAACAATTCTAAATCATATAAAAGTCTTAGAATATGTCTTGCTTCTGGTTTTTGCATGGGAATTTAACTAGATAATGGGTTATTTGTTTTACTTTACTAAAGATACTATGCACAATACTGAAGTGAAATTAATATTGCTTGCTTTGTTCTTGTTCTTTTCTTCGCGGGAATTTAAATTAGAAAGGCTCAATGGCAGTGAAAAAAAGGCAAGTTGAATTCGAGCTGCAGGAGTTTAGCAATTAATGGAGGCGTTGTTTAAATATTTTCTGCTCTAGTTTAACACTGTTTGTTTATCCACTTATTATTTATTGTCTACTTATTTACTAGTTTTTTCTTGATTTTTTAAAATTTATTTGTTTACTTATTAATCTACTTTTATTTTCCAGGATTTTTGTCTACTGGTGATAAAATTTTACCCGGCAACATAGGGCTGTGGGATCAAATATGGGCATTGAAATGGGTCAAGGTAAGATCACATTTCAGAATTTACTGTAATAACTTCAACTTATCTACCCAACTATGTATGTCTACAGGCCAATGCCGAAGTGTTTGGCGGCGATCCAGGAAACATCCTGCTGATGGGTTCAGGAAGCGGTGCCGCTTGTGCATCTATTCTCGCTTTATCTCCGAGGACTGAAGGTTATTTAAAACTCTTAAGTAGTATATATTCTAGTCTTTTTTAAGGTATTTTTTCCTTATAGGACTGTATTATTTCCTTTCCTTTCCTTTTCTTGTTCTTACGCTTAAGCCAGATGCCGAAAAAGGCTAAACTATTTTAAAAAAATGAAAGAAACACTACATTACCAGTAAAAAAGTAACACGTTAAGCTTCTTTATTCCAGTAATAGGGTTACTCAAAGCAGATATTATTATAACGACAATGATTATGGTATAGGCATGAGGTACGAATAGTGCTACGCAGGAACCTAGAGCTGGGAAGATGAAGCTATATTAGTTTTTAATTTTTTGTTTACGTTTTACTTGTTACTTCACTGCCTTTGTGTTTGCGCTAGAGTTTCTTTGCCTACACGAAATCACTGGATTTTTTTCTGTCCTGTAATATTCATAACTCAAAACTTATAGAAATTTCAGGACTGTTCCACAAGATCCTCTTGATGTCCGGGTCGGCGCTGCAGCCGGGAGTTGTCCGAGACACGGCTATCAATGCCACCTGGGCACTCAACGAGAAAATGCAGTGCAGGTAGTTTTTTGGATAATGTTAATTGTATGTTTAACTAAAACCTTTTTAAAAACTTCTCTTTTAGGTCATTTAATTCATCTGAGTTATTGGACTGCTTTCGAAAGCGGATGCGAGAGGAAATTTTGGACTATAAGGTTAGTTATTCGCATTGAATCGTTCATGCATTTCAAGTTGTAGTAGATCAGTGGATAATCCTAATTAATTTGGCTTGACTGGAAAGATGGTTCTATTTCAAAGTAAGGTTTTATTATTTAAATGTTGGTCTCATTTATAATTTCCGTAAATGCAGAACCACTTCGTTTGATTGTGCAAAATGTGTGCACGTTCGTAAAACGGTTTGACTTTCTTGCTCTCTTTGCTTTCTCTTTTGCGAGGATACTCCAGAATTTCTATGTGGCATACTTTTTCGTCTTCCTATTGCCGAGCAGCAAATTGAACAAAGGCACTATTTCAGTTTATACGCCTAAATTTTTCAAACTTTTATTTTTCATAAAAACCTCATCCAGGGATCGTTTTGGCTCACTGTCACAGAGGTAACGCTCTTTTTCAGCTGCAACCGCATTTTTTTGTATTACGGCAGGCTTAAGGTAGAAGGTCTACATTTTAGAATAGATTCACAGCTGTGGGGATATGTATAGGATATTTGGGGACTCTGTATAACAACTTCTTATAAAGGAATTACGAAACATTTAAAATACTGGCATTTAACTACCGTTCCTTTACCATTGCCACCAAAAGCTATATCACAAAATGAGCATGATCTCCTTGCTACCCCATATCGCTCGTTTCAAAGTGATTTGGATATTATAACTCTCTACAGTAATCCTGACAACAATATGAAGCTGATTATAAAGCGTTACCTTTTTCTCAAAAAAGAGAAGGTGAATTATACGTGGACAAATCTAATAGTAAAATATTCACAAAAAGCTTGCTGGTTTGTCTATGGAATAACTGTCTAAATCCGTGGAGTAATTTCACATATGGGCATACCGGTGGTTTTAAAGATACGAAAAGCATGAAAATTTGTTTTATTCCAAGCGCAATGTAACGATTTATTCGAAAAATCGATAATTCGGAATTCGAGTCGAATTTTTCACGCAAAATTTGCAGTTACCCCAGTAATATGAAAGATTGCTTAGTTTCACTAAGGAAGCAAGTTGAATGGTAGGAACGCAAACAAAGGAAATTGAGACATCTGGATTTTCTTTTGTTTAGCAGTTCGTAAAAAGGGTTTATTAGAATTTGTTCGAATATTCGAATTTTTATTACATCCAAGGAGGATGTTAAAGCAAGAGCAATATTAGATCTTCAAACACCTTCTATACAGTAGAAAAGCAAAAGTTCAAATATTTTAAACAAGTGCTCGAATGTTAGGCTAGTGTCACTAAGCATTTACAGCGATTACACTGGGACGACTATCAAGAGTTTGTCCCGGTTGTGGACGGGCCCGGTGGCGTGATTCCCGATCCTCCGGAAGAGCTGGCAAAACA
Source organism: Oesophagostomum dentatum (assembly GCA_000797555.1). Taxonomy (NCBI): domain Eukaryota; kingdom Metazoa; phylum Nematoda; class Chromadorea; order Rhabditida; family Strongylidae; genus Oesophagostomum; species Oesophagostomum dentatum. The sequence goes on along the minus strand of KN549400.1, from coordinate 53,490 downwards.
CCGGAAGAAGATCCCTATGATGATCGGGACAACACGCGACGAAAGCTCGCTCCGTATCTGTAGGGTTTTTCTGGCTCAAAAATCACAGCCGAGAGTAAAATAAATTTCAGTGATCCTGAACGAGAAGAACGTGAACTTCAGTGCGTTGAACACACCACTAGCTGAAAAGTTAGCCGACAACCTCACTATGGGATACAAGCAGTTCCAAAACCATCGCTTAATAGCTGAGGGTTGTAAAGCGCAGTACGTGTGGACGAAAGTTGATCCGTCAATGTCCATTAACATCTTGTTCGATTCGGTGTTGAAGGTAAGCTATAGATTTTCTAGTTAATCGTTTTGAGATCTAATTTTTAACCTTGGCGATCTCAGATGTACTCACACTTCTGGTATGATGCGCCGGCTTCAAGGTTAGCAACTTACTACGCAAAACAGAAGGTGCCCGTGTTCCTGTACTCGTTCGATCATGTCAGCGAAAATTTTCACGATTATGATCGTAAGTGGAAGTTAAACTCTATACTTTGAAAGACAAGACATGGTGGTGGTCCGATTATCCGCTAAGCGCAGATTCTTGGTACATGCTTCGTTATCCCCAGTTCGAATAGCACTTTCGTTGCCTGCACAGTTCAAAAAAAAGAAGACATAGTACTGTAATTTTCAACAGTACCTTTAAGAATTAGGGAGAAATGCCATACATCCTCCATTCGAAAAATGCTGATTATTTAGTGAAGTTGCGTGAAAATGCAAAACTGCGCTTTCACACGTCATCCTTTTCAAATTTTGGCATCTTGCCAAATCGATCAGCTGGTGCTCATTGGTCCAGTGCAAGCAAAATCGTGCAACAACGAGAGCGAATTCGAAAATATGTGCACCTAACAAAGAGAGCGTAAAATATAGGAGTAAAAAATAGGATAAAACAAAGAAAAGCAAGGAAACAATATTCACTGAACATGAGATCTATCCGTCAATAGTAGAGACGCTGAATCCTGGAATTCGCATTCAAATCTTCCCACCACTTTTGGGTAACACATTTCAAAACTTGGCACGCGTCCAGTCTCCATTATTAGATGGATTATGATAATAAATTTTAAAAACACGTCCATTCATGGTGCTTACATTGTTGGCCTCCAACTAGTAACCGCTTTACATCTTCCCTCCCTCCCCCCCCC
>KN549400.1:26803-52224 GCA_000797555.1 Oesophagostomum dentatum | reverse complement strand
TCCTCCCCTCCCCCCCCCCCCCTTCCCCCAATCTCCCCACTCCTCCGGCTCTATTAGGAATTTTTCATTTGACCTTAACCCTCAAGATATAGGGATTGCTTCCTATTCATCCAGCATGAGCTCTCCGATTGCCCATTTTTGAAGGAAAGGTAGCCCTTCTTCTGTAATCTCTCAATTTCTACCCAACTCTTCCCTCACCTCCAACTTTGCTCTGATTCTTTCCAGTAGTTATTCTAACATCGTATCCTCACTTTTTCGGCAGGAGTTAGCCAGCTCACCTCATGTTTGCCGACGACTTTAAAAAATTCTTTGAAATTCAAACACTTTATGCTAGTTTCACAAAAGTTTGGAAAAAAAGGATGGAAATGCCCGAGTCCTCTGGATACAATTAACCGGCTGTTGAATGAAAATTTTTTAAATTTAAATATTTAATAAGGAATTCAGTAGGTTTGGACAAGATTTTAACTGTACACTAAAAAAGTACTAGTGTATTCCGGAAAAAAATTCATAATCCCATTTCCCCGTTTTCTTATAGTGCTTCTACTGTCTAATGTATCCACGCCAGTGTACTTACCTATATGAAATAAATAAATAAGTTGAAAAAACGCTTTTGTACAGCAGCTGTCTCAACAATAAATCATCTATTCAACTGTATAGTACCCATTAGAATTCATTAAAAATCATTGTTCTGGTTTTGATCATGGTTTAATAAAGGGCTACCAGGTCTCCAATATTCACAAAGCTATGTATGAATGGTAGAAGCTCAATGAAGAAATTAATTCAAACCGTTTAGGTGCTTTTCATGGAGCGGACAAATTGCATCTGTTCAACATTACTCCCCGTTTTCTAAGCAGGCGGAAAGACAGAAATTGGCAATTAGATCAACGTGTAGTGGAAATTTTCGCCGACCTCATCGTTAACTTCGCACGACATGGGTAAGTTACGCGGCTAAGCAGTTTTCTCCCCGATAAAATCAAAAATTTCGGTACTTTAATGTAACCGGAGCTGTCACTCATGCTGCTTATGCAGTTATCGCGATATCTAATAATTTATTCATCTCTTGTTGAAAGAAAGCGTAGTTGTTAACAATTTTTAATTTAATATTTTTAGATAAGCTTTTTCTGGTTTGTCAAACTTCTTCTGTGCACTAAGTTTTTATTCATAGTAGTTTACTTTATACCTGGCTCATAACTCCGTCATAGCTGCTCTGACGGGAAATTTTTACCTAGTTGTTCCTTTTTTGTCTTCATAATTTCACAAAACTTTGGTGCTGTAGAAGGTATTATTTAAAAAAAACACAGAAATTTAGTTCCACCATAGAACCCGCAAATATTTTAAAAGCAAACTACAGAAGAAGTCGTTTCCACGACACAATCTAATAGGAGAGGATATTCGGGTTAAAAATGCCTAGCCTGTCAAATTCATGTATTTAGAGGGGTGGGTTTCATCTGCACTTGAAATGGCTTTCAAGCAGTGACTGAACTTCCTCAGTGGGATATGCTATTTCTATTTCTGTTGTATGTTATTTCTTTTGTACCCACGTGCACTTAGACAGCTGGTAAACAGTTGGCTGATTTCTTATTTGTTGCCAAGTTTTTCTTTCATCTTGGACTTTCGTTTACATCGCGCAGAGTTTACGTATAAATAGAAAGAGATGAAATTAAGCATAACTATTTCGTTACACAGTGTGATTCAATATCACAAGATTCCCTATCGATTTTTGGATCTTGCACTGAATTTTGGAAAATTTTTTGTACTTTTAAATTTTTTGCATCGAATAACCGCTAAAACTAGCCTTTCGGGTTTGAAGAACAAAGCTCTTGTTCAAATTTTTGAGAAAAACTTTAAGTTTGATTAAAGTTCTCTTTACCCTTTTCAGAACGACTGTTTGTCACAATATATAGCCCAGTGATCTTTCCTTGAACTTTTGCACACTTCCGAGTGAATTTACGGAGCACGACGATATCAATCTTGACAATAATTTTTAAAAGTTCCTGGCTTCTCGCAGTCAATTTCTTGTGCCTTCAAAATCAGTAACTGTAACTCTTAGTAGCTTCTTCTTAGACTGACATAGATATACCTCCAAACAAAGATATATTCTAAAAGTTCAGCCAAAAAAGTTGTGTACTACGCTAAAGCGATGTTCAGGTACCCAACTCCAGAAAATTCTGGATTCTCCTTTAATTGGACGGCTACCAATGCAATGGAGTTGAACTACTTATCGATCACGGATAGCCCAACCATGGAAGTACGTCCCCGTCAAAAGCAAAATCGAAATTCATAGGATAATTGCTATGACATACCACTATGATATGACAATTTGACAGGTTGGATATCGATGGCAAGGTCACGTTTTCTGGAACTGGTACGCCAGATCACTGGACGCCGTCGATGTTGGAAATTTGCAACGAATAGCTCAACTAGACAGAGATGTAGGAAACTGGCAGGTGCTGGACTTTTCTTTTTACTCAGTTACTCACGTATTTTTAAAGTATTCTACCTATTTCACTGGTTACTGACTAAATAAATGTTATATGAGCATTAGTACTTATCACCTACAGTTTTTATGAAAACAGAAGAAGGAAAAATAGCATATACAAGAGTTTATCTTAGAATAGGAAAAACTGACTCAGAAAAAAAGGCAAATAACAAATTAGGCAAACTAGAAATCATAGATTCGTCCGCATCTTCTCCCACATTGTTAATTTACTGTAAATTTTATGCATTAATTCTATAATAACAATTTTTCAGTTTGCGACGGCTATGTTAGCTTTCTGTTCACTGTTTTTCTTTGCGATTCTTGTTGGTCTGGCCTGTTACTGTACAAGAAAGGAGTCCGACGACGATGATCTGTGATATGACTGCTGTAAGTGAGATTTTAGAAAGTATTTTGCCAGTTAAAGTAATTTTGTTTGTTTGCAAACGATCGCTTAAGAAAACTCGCTCACCTTTATGTCATTTCTCATCTTTCGCCATATTCATCTATGAACTTTTTCCAAAGATTTTCACGGTTTCTCTTTGCTATCTGCCGCTCAAAGAAAAAGTTTTTTTGCGCATTATTAGAACAGAAAAAAGTTTGCTCTAAGCAAATTGTCTTCGCCGACATCGCAAATGCTGATCATTTCTACTCTCGAAGCCTCAAGAAACTTAATTTTAAGATAGGGGTGAATGCTTAGATCAGTAGCGCGGCTAAAATACTGAAGAATGTCATTGAAATCTTCACTGAATTGTGATATCGCTATCCTGAAACAATTCACTTTCTTTCAGTAGCTTTCAGTAAATTTATAACCAGTTCCAGCACCTAGGATTATAATATAAGGACGGCAACGGCATTGCTTTTATCATGTGCTTATTACTTACTGTAACTGCACCAGGAGGTACTGCTGCAAGACAAGTAGATGGATTAAGACGTAGAAGGTGAAATAGCAAAAACATCTAGAATGTTGTTTTTTGTTTTAATTTTCAGTCGACAGCACATTACATGAAATCAAAAGCAGAGAACATCGAGTAAATCTGGTAAACGATACCCAGTTCATTTCTACTGTGCTGTTATCTCTTAGATGTACCTATTTTGGGTGCTTCAGTCTATATGTGGAAAGACGTTTTTGGCACACCCACCACTTTTATTCATCTAAGTTACTTTATTCCATATTAAATTCTATGATTTAATGCATCTACTCTTTCTACACCTGCAACTATACGCCTAACTGAAAAAAGGAGCTCAGAACTATCATGATCTTTGAAGAACTAATATTTTAATTAATTATTGGAGCGGAGATTTTTCGTAAATATTTGCGAGCAAACAAGTTTCAAAATTGAAAAGTTTTCCTAAAGCATAACCTTGGTGCATTATTTTTTCAAAATTTTTTTTAAAACTCCTACATTGTGAAAATACAAACTTTCTGTGGGTTTGGCTCATTATTTCCCTTGTTCACAAAAATTTCGTCCAGGTTAGTGCTGAAAAAAACCGGACTTTTCAGAGGCCATGCCAGTTATCCATCTGTCACATAGCTATTGAAATGCACGCCAAGAAATTCATGGTGATTGAACCTTTGAACTACTCGTTTTCCACATAAAATTAGTGAAATCAGGAACACAGGGCGTTCAGACACTGATGTTAAAGTAAATAGTAGCTAAATCATGAAAAACTAATATTCAACTTAGAATAGACCTTGGTGCACAAGAAGAAAAATTTGTGAACCTGATGTACATCTGATCCTTTATCTTCTCTGGCGTCTTTGATTTGGAATATACAGATAATATGTGAAATTCTTTGAAACATTTTCCTCGAATGATGCTCCCAAAAAATATATCATTTTCAGTGCAGCCATTCAAAAGGAATATCCAGTATGTAGCCCATATTCGAACTCGTTTCCGAGGCGAAAATGTCCTAAGAAGCGAGCCCACTACTAATCCCCTAATGACTTTCGAAATATAAATCTTGTTAGACCTGAATTTTCTCAAGTTCATAGGAATTGCTTACAAGTTTTATATTCTATGCTTGTTTTGTTCGACGGTTAACCCTGAGTAATGTTTGCTGTTTTGTGATGTTATTAGGGCTTATGCTGTTCACTGCCACTGAGAAAGACCGTTTGTGAACCGATTATATTTTTATATATGAACCTCGACTGTTCAAGTCTCTCTCGAAGAAATGCGTGCTATTCAGGATTACCGAATATCATTTCATTTTGTTCTTATGTTGCTGCTGCCACTCGAACTCTTTCAATATGCACTCGTTGTTTAATCTATCATACTTTTCACTCTATGTATAAATACTTACTACAGTTTTTTTTGTAGTGACATTGTTGCTACTTCTCTCATAAACATCATTCTATCCTGTGCTTTCCTTCGATTTCTTCTCTTCTTTTTTTCGTATTGGTTAATGGAGCCCATGCTCACGGAGAATAAAGTAATTTTTTACAATGAATTACTGGTACAGTTTGAGTATACGCTTCTAAAGAAGACTAGCTTTCAAAATAAACAACTAAACAAATATTAGCAGGAATCACTTCCAAGTTGGTGGAATACGTGTTGGACTATTGGAGTATTGGCATATTGGACTTCTAGCAGCAAACAAGTAACAGAAGCACTTCCCCTCGGGACCGTAAGTCCTTATAGTCACTAGAACTACAGAATTTCAATAAAACCGACCCCGACCGAGTTCTAGCTTTTCCGACTTCTTTACTTTTATGAGTTCTTCATACCCTGACTTTCATGGGCCATTGGATTGGCAATGGTGCCGAACTTTACACTCCACCAACTTAACTCATTAGTACTTAGTACAGCTGATTCTTTTTGTGTTTAGTTGTATGGATCATGTCAGCATTCACTTGCAAAACTTACATCCGAACTTTTCGCAGAAAGAAAGCAAATTTACAGTTTGACGGGAGTGTAGGACAGTGGGATCTCATACAGTCGGATGACTTCAGTTACTATAGTTTTGGTAAACACCTGGAAGAATGAGACAATTTCATGGCCTTTAAGCAAATTTCGTAGCTAACTTTCCACCACTCGATAAACTTTTTAGGTACGAGGAATTAGAACCGTAACAGCTTTTGCGGAGCTGTCCTACCTTACAAAAATCATGCTTATCTATCTGTTCAGGAATGCTGTGGTTTTAATTACTACCAGTCAAATAAATTTTGTTCCCAAAAGCTGGGATATTCTTCTGTAGCGCAGTCCCACAAAAAAAAACGCCCAACTAAAGTCCCACAATTTGTTTTCTTTCTAGATTATGCTATTTGATTACTTAGAAATGGAACCTGTGTACTCCTCCTAGCGGTATGGCCGGAATTTTCAGTAGAAGGAACAGTCCCAAATTGTGTTCTGTCCTGCTTCGTTTTGATGCAAGAAAATTGCAACACTGAGCATGTTCAAAAAAGGCAAATGCAAGTAATTCATCAAGTTTTATGGCCCAAAAATAATAAGATAAAATCAGAAAGTGCTTTGAAATCGCCCCGTCGGTAAATTTGTTCTTTTGCACTGAGCGCTCCTCGGCCATTGCATCTCTGCAGCGTCAGAATATTTAGAAAACAACCGGGACCAACGTATTACAAATTTAGGGCCTTAGTATTGTGCTTGAAGGCATTAACAGCGGTATTGATTTCCAAAGCGGAGCGGAAAATATTCTATAATTCTCCTTGCCTATTCAGAGCAACAATCTATAAACAACACCAGTTATGGTGGAAGTCAGAATGTACAAATAAAATTCCTTCAGTTCTTTTAATTTATTAATTAGGGCTAGACCCAGTGCTCTAGCCTTAGAACGGCAAACGACTCGTTTATTAAAATATTTTTTTTCGGAGCCTTACCGTACCTTCAGAAATCATCTTCTTCCAAAATGTTTCTTTTCGTCGAGGAGGACCCTTTTTATGCAAGGTGAATGGGAGGACAAAGAAAAAGGCAATCTTTCCGGACTTTCGTTTTTCACCCCTTAGATTCACGCCTACAAAGCTGGTTTACTATGAGTAGTAATTTTTTAAAATTTTCCTTCGGAAGCCAAAAACGTACCTAAAGCGAAAGGCTGCGACTATTATAGAAGCGGGATTCTTCATTTCTGCCGAGACTACTCCTTAAAAATCGTCTTACTTGGTTTAATATTCCACTCCATGTGAAATGATTATATAGGTAGCATTGACATCATAGGCGTAGCAGAAATTCTCGCTTTCCTCTCCAACTAAAGAAAAACGGCTTTAAGAAATGTCTGAGCTATCTTTACTACTCTCGCACACCTTATACGTTCCGCAAATTTGAGCTATTTGCGTTCGGTTCTGGTTGTGGACTTGTTCTATTTTCACCTGCTTACCATGAGGAATTTTGTAAACATATTACCACTTTAAGGGTCACCTAAGTGATAGTGAAAAGTAATAATAAGATGATAACGAGGAAATAATGTGCTAAATATGTTTTGCCTGATTTGTTGATCCATCTTTATCTAGAGCAATAAAAACAGCAATTTTCTGGCTTCTCTTTTCCGTTCCTTCGTATTTCTACATATCTAATGGTACTAAATTGTACCACAGTGGAATAACAAGCTTTACTATTTCTATTTTAACTCTTTGTTTTGGTTTAGAGCTGTTTCTTCCTAGTTTTCTGTTTTATCCTAATTACGTAAATGCCTAAAAATAGACGGAACTTGCTACTAAAATAGAAAACGTTGCAAAGCAGTAAAAAGCCGCTTCTCATGTAGACTGTCACAAATAGGTTATGCTATCTGAGGAAAGCGTCAAAAACAGCGACTCCCTTTCGATGTCTGGCTACCAGGCCGACTCGCCAACTTCTCCTCAAATAGAATCGGGTCGACAGGGTCAGCGTTTGGCCTAAATGTAGGCTAGACCCAGTGTCTATTTCAGGCAGCTCGTGAAAAGCACCTAGCTATTCGGAGAATTGCGTGACAGTCCTAGCTGGCGTTGTTCCAAATACTTGAACATTCTCTGGTCGCGTGTTCCCGATATTCGCAACGCATGTTCCAGGCGAACAAAAAAATTCTTTAGAAAACTTCGTGGGAGACCAAAACAGATCAAAACCTGTTTGGGTAGTTTTAGCTTCAAGCGAGGAAGCGACAGTTTAGAACAGTAGATTTATTTTTAAATTTTATAATATAAAAGAAATGCGAACCCCTAAATGTTTTAATTTGCATCCGGAAGGAACGAAATATTGACGATCAAGGATCACCTCGTGAATGATGTGATAACAACAATAGGGGGCTCTCTTTGTTCGAGTAGTTTGAACTTTTCTATTAGAATCACGTGGTCGTCTAAGTGTAGAGTCAAGTGGTCAATGGGCCCGGGTGTCCGTAATTGCTGATTTGCTGAGTCAGGTGCATTACTGTTCAGAAATGAACGTACTTTTTTGCACGAAACCTCGCCCACTCAAAAGAACAAAGAATTTCACGTTGTTTTACGTTATTCGTATAACTTGGGTTTTATTTTGCTTCAACAGGACCGAATCCATCGTTGCCAGGTGAAGAAATGCACAACCACTGAGAGCTTGCGGAGTTTTTCTGCAACTAAAATCATAAAAGGTGCTTTTTTCGAGCTTGCTGTTACTTTTACAAAAAAGGACTGGTTCGTAAATTTAAAATAAATTCGTAATCTTTGTTTTCATTGTCTAAGTGCTTCATACCATAGAGCTATGCTGTCCGGACACAAAATTTCTTTATTTTCATGACTTTTTATGCAGACCTATCAACTCATAGTGGTTCAAATTATCTTACGGTTAACATTTTCTGGCGTGATCGGCGTAAGCACGCAAAAAGTTAGCAACCTAGTTGTAGACTCGTTTTAGAAAATAGATTAGCTAGTTTTCAGATGAAGCAGAAGATTTATCTGCTACATTTTGGTTGAGGTTTTCTGCACGTATTGCTTCTATATTCACTTATTTTATACGAGGTTCACTTTTAGGGCATATTTAGTAAAGCAAAATGAAATATCCCAATGCCGAATAAGTCAAATAAAACCAAATGAAACTAACTCAGTATGACACTAATGCTTGCAGAAATGCCTGAGAAATGCTTGCTTTGCTAAAAAATATCTTTAGCTCAACTGTATAATTTAATTAAACAAACAATGCGCCCTCGAAATTTATAAATATAAAACTTGATTAATTGAAGGTGAATGCGGTCTCAGCCTCCCTGAAATCAGCAGATATTCACGGAGAGTTGCACATTTAGCTGCTTCGCTTAAGTAATCGTGAAGAGAGAACCGCTGAATTTGGCTAATAAACAAATAGAGCAAAAAGCTCTGAATCTTATTTTGATTGCTGCCAAATTAACGACGAAACAGTCAATGGAAATTTTCTTCTTTCCACTGCAACAAATTAGCAGTGAAGAATGGAAAACTGGCTTTCCTAGCTGAGAATGTTATGCTAGTACATGTGATTTGTTTCAAGCGAGATGTAAGGATGGTCGTATATAATTAAAGTGAAAAAATTATCTTAATAACTTGCACTCCTTTCACAGTAACCGAAAAGTTAGATAAGCAAATCATCTGCACGAAGCAGGTCTAAAATATTATTTTGTAGAAAAAAAAGAAAACAGATGTTTTGTAATCAGGAAGAGAAAGCAGAAAAAGGCAGAGGAGAATTCTACCTCAGTATGAGCCATGGGCACTGCTGCTTTCCGAGCGACGTTTCTAGCATTATGTCAGAGTTTAGCTTCTGCTTTTGATCTTATTTCTTCTTGATATTTTTTGCTAAACCAAGTAAAACGAATTAAATCTGTATGAGCTGAAGGATGTAAAAGATTCCTGTATGGCAGTAACTCCAATCAGCCTCTTATTACTTGACTGCAAGAATCAGGCCTATTAAAACTCAAATAGCCTTTTTGCTCGCTCTTGCGTTTTTGGTTTAATTCTTCTTCTACATCTATTTGTATTTTCTCGATCCTTGAGCATTATCAAAGAAAAGTTCTGTTTTTTTTTCTTCAGAAAACTACGTTTTTACGTAGAGATAGTGATAAAATGGCCCTTTTACTGTTTCAATTAAGACGCTGAATTTTTTCAAAAGACCCTTTTGGAAGCTTAATTTTTTTCGAATATTTTAAAAACGAAGGTTATATTACTTAGACTTTCTAAAACCTTTATCCACTTCTTAATGTGGACAAAAATCAAGCCCTACTCTTCATTCTCAAGGTTAATATACAAGAATTTTGCAAATCCAGTATGCTCAGCAGTTGTTGATTGCTTCCAAATTCGAAGCCTTGATTTTTTTATAAAATATCAGCATGGTCAACCCCCTTTCTTAAAACTGTAATAAATATATTACTTTTGCAAGAGCAAACTCTACCTAGCTCAGTTCCAGAAACTTTTCTTAAACTGAGCCAGTTTCTACGTCATTCATGTTCCGACAGATTCCTTTGGCAGGTTTCTGAAGTACTGATTCCGGTCGCGCTCATTATCTACCCTATATCGTTATACCTGTCTGATACTATTTAATTTTATGTCAGTTCCCTTTCGGTTATGTAATTTTTTAAGAACTTCTCAGTTTTATTTTTTTTTCTGCTGATGAATTGTCAGGTAACTCATATCTCTCTTCTAATCAAATCTTGGTATTATCTTGGAATTGAACAAGGAGTCGGTTATTATCGATACAGTTACATGATTTAGTTATATCACACTTTAAGAAAAACAGGGAAGTAACCTTGTATGCACATTATAAACTTATGAGAGAGAGGAAAAGATGAGGTAAGATGAGATCAAATCGAAAGTAGGGCTAAAAACTAGAATTCCATCTCTATATGAAAACAAAAAAAAATCCCTCCAGCAATAACTTCTACTGAGAAGTTTTATATAATATAATCAAAACAAATTTTTCTCATGCGAGCTACAAGAAAAATCTTTGCCTCAGGCCATAACTGAGTTTTCTTTTTTTATCGCTTCTGAAATTCGATCCTACGAGAAACCAACCGACCTCATTAAAACATTCAACCTAAAAAGATTTTGTGCACTTTCCAGTATCAACATATCTCGAACATTGAAAGGTTAAGTAAAATTCAATCCATTTATCCTCAAAATACTGGCCATATTCAGCAGGAAACAGTGCCAGAAGAAAATTCTTGATGCAAAGTGACTCCGCAATATATCAGCCAGCTCTTCCGTTCGCTTTTTGTCGCCCACTTGCCATGATACTAAGCAGATTTTTATTACAGTTATGCTTTGTGTGTATCTTCACACCTTACTGCAAGAACTCGACCCGAGTGCAATATAACGATGAAGGTCAAGAGGGCAATCATCACTGATTAGCTTGACACTGAGGACTCTTGCACCTTTGCATTGTTACTTTCGCCGATTTGCAGTTGATGCCCGTTATTTTTACTTCCTATTACTCTCTACTGCTTTCACAATAGTACAGTCCAGTTTTGCACGAAAATTTATTATGCACTTCTATTACTAGATGTTTTAATGGACATTACTGGCGGTAGTAGAACTTCGAAGCGAAGAGGTCAGCCGATTGATTCATCTAATGGATTGTACAGGAAGTTCATTCTCTCTCTTATTTCCTGCAATACTTTGCGCACTTCAGTGCAATATTTACAGAGCGCAAGGCTAGTGATGGATTGCAAAATTCAAAAATTGGCTTTTTCAGCTACGTAATAGTTTAGATTCGCGACTCGCTCATCAAACCTATTAGTGAAACCTTTCGCGGATTCTGGAAACAGAGAAGAACCGGCGGAAATACTTGAACTACACAATGTGAAGTAGTTTGTGGTATATAATAAGTAACTTCCATTTATTTGTAGCTATTACAACATCAGTTTGGCAGTGGAGTCTTTCAAGTACTATGAAGTAGAAATTTCATGTTTTCGAAGTTCCAGCAAAAACCTTTTTGGCTTCTCTTTCCGTATATATGGTTTTCGTCTCTATCTGTTGTACTTTTAAATATAATACTTATTATATTTTCAGCTTTCTCGAGCTCTTTTTATCAGCAGTGACAAGGAGTTCAGTCCAAAGCAAGTCAGCAGGTCGCAGGTCACCACATGGATCCTTGCCCAACTTTTTTGAACTGTGATACTCTGCTTTTGCAGATTTTCTTTTCTCATAATAAAGACTTTTGCAAAAGACTTCTTCTGACACCTCGTTAAATGGTGAACATCCATTGTGCTAGAATTTCTCCTTGAACTACCTAAAATCCTAAAAGGATAGGTTTTTCAAGGTCCATATGACCTCCTTTACTCCTCCATTAATGGTTGTTTACCTCGATCAAAGGCTATTTATGGCACAAACCGAACAATCGCACTCGAATTACAAAAACTATGAGTACCCTCCTGCAGAAGAACCTTTATAGAGTGATTTGCTTTTCTATTAATATAGTTTTAAGAAGTTTAAGCGTTCAGAAATGGCAGCGAACGGAATTCATTCACATTTCGTATCCGTACAATAAACCTGTGTAGCACTACAAAACAGGTCAGTGTCGCGTGGGCGACCGAAAATGGCCTTTAGTGGAAAATACACGAACTTGCGAGACGATTGTTCCCTTTAAACGAGGGCGACTCGTCTACTGAACTCATTTTAAGCGGCTCAGACGCTGCCATTAGCTATTTCTGAGGAATTTTTAGAAGTATATGCTTGAAAAAGTTCTAGAGACCTTCGTAGTTAGTCATTGACGTTAAGGGTAAGGTAGGAAGGTGGGTGAAGCACTACCTGGACACGAAGGCATAAAGAATTTGATCTTATTCATCTTAGGAAATACATATGAATCCTGGGTCAATCTTCATGACAACTTCTTCACTGTTTCATAAGTTCCAAATGCTAAAAAGATCTTGAAAGTTTTAAAACAACAACAAGGCCATAAACTATCACGAAACGCTTCCTGATTTTATGTGTTTTTCTTCAAGAAAGAGAAATAACATGACACATGCACCTTTCCACCGAACGAGAGCTACCTATCGCGGTAGTTTTTCTAACCGGGCGTATAGTACATAGAAAACCGACCCTGCTACAACCTGCCAACTTCATTGTTACCTTGTCGAGTACATTAGAGTAAAAGTTAGCTAACAAAAGTTGTCGCCCATACTTGCAGACGATTCTATTGGCGCTACGCCTGAAACTGGACCCTCTTCATGCGTGTGTTGCATCGTGTAGGCGCTAGCAAATACAAGAATAGCTGCTTGTTATACGCTCGTGTCACATGATGTAGCGAAAAATTTCATGAATTTATACTTATACTGATTGTATGAACGTGATACGTGGTGTGGAAGCGATTTTCGTTTCCTCTAGGAAAACTTGTACTCCAGCAATTTTTGCTCGCCCTTTACTTGCACTTTGCTGCCCTCCACCTTCTTTTTCGATTCTCTTGCTTCGGTTTGCGCCTTCTCATGCTAACGATCATTTCTTAGATAAACTTTGCCGTCTTTGTGACAGTTTATTGCAGAATATGTCAGAAAACTGGAAGTTACCTTATGGCTAAGGGCTGGTAAATTTTCCAAGAAAAACATTGTGTAATAGAGGCCTGTTTTGTTGTTAAAAAGAACTGAAGCTCTCACCGAAAAAGAATTTGAGAAGAAAGGGAAGAGAAGTAAACTTCGCTAGAAACCCACATTATTCTACACTACTAAGTACAAATCTAGTACAAATTTCTAAAGCATAATTACAGCAAATCTTCAGGAAGAATGGCTCTTTGCAAACAGTTGCTCATTATCTAGCAATGGCCTCATGGAAACCAAGAACTTAGTCAATGCTCACTCAAAAATTACCCCAAATTTTCAGAATTTTATTTGTTTTTCATTTCTACAATTACTTGTTTTTCATTTCTACAATTTATAGTGAAGTTTTGAAAGTTCTGTCTGCCCACTGTTTTGCTCCAGAATAAATAGATTTTAATGGGTCGATTAAAAACAACGAAAATTCAGTAGAAGGTCATGAAAGTGCAGGTGGCACTACCGGTTGCTACTACTTACTTACTTACAACATTTACTAGGTTGCAAATGCTGCAGTTCTTTTTTCGATATAAACCTGCTGCTGTAAATTCTTTTAATATAGGTAGAGCAACAAGAAATTTTAATGCCTTTTTTAGAAATTTGCTGGGCTTCAGCAGATTACTATAAAATTTTACTCTGCATATCAGCAATAAGTCGTTTTTTCCGGACTTTTATACGGAAGTTCTCTTTCTTCTCCAAGATGTTCTTAAAGCTTTTTAAAAAACGACAGAAACAAAAATATTGTTTTTGATACAGATTTTTAAATTTTGAAACATATGAGATACTAATGATCTACTGTTGAGTCGTGACGATCTGTTTGAATTTAGAAGATTCTATATCGAAAAGATTACGAAAGGAGCTGGTTTTACAGCCCATGGCGTAGATCTTATTGTATGAGGAAACCAGAGAAATTATGAGGATCTAGAAAGAATAGATTTTTTCAGCCGCATTGTTCAAGGTCTTCAGGAGAAAAAAAGCCCACACAGACGAGGGTTGTGCTTAATTAATACAGTCTGATACACCAATCCAGATTACCCGTTCTACCGTACGATCGTGGGTGTTTCCGGCGGCGCCCGCCCACTTCTCATATACCCCCGCGCGCAGCCCAACCCTCCCCTTTTAAGGACGATTTCCCTCAGTTCGTACCTCACTCTTGGCTTAAGCCAACCAATACGAATATAGTGAATATCTGGAACTGTTTAGCTGCCGATTCATCTGCCTCGCTCATGAAGCCGTCGCTGTTACTCAGCGCTTGGCTCATACAGGTACGCTCGATTACTTTTGTCTTCGTTTTTTCAAAGTTTTATGTTTATTTTGCTCGGCACTGTTAGATTTCTTTGCTTTTTTTGCTGTGCATCTCAAAAAACCGCATTTTTTGAATTTTCAAAAAAATTTCTGTGATTGTTATCTTCTCCTCGATATTTCATGCTTTCTGCTCAAACTTATCGCCCCGCTTGCTAAGAACGGCAACCATACTCGCGCTCCACTTGTCTGCTCGTCTTATGGCGCGAATTTTGAAAGTCTCGTTTTTATCAGCGCGTGTTATTTGCCCTAATGCGGCGACATAGTTCATCTGAACGTTCTCGCTCTACGGGGGCAGTTGGTGAAGTGGCAAGCGTATAGCAAGAAGTCTCGACACATTGCTATTCATTTTGGACAGTCAAGAGCTCAACCTTGAGTCTTGTCGCACAGTTTCATTAGGACGGCGCCCCGCGATCAATGCGCTCTTTTTCTCATCGCTGCAGTCAAGGGCGCTGTCGGTCTAGGTAATTCGCGAATGCCGACGCTATCGCACCGCAGTAACAATTTATCACTGAAAAGCAGCAGCGGCCAGTAGCACCGGGGTTAATTCCGTCGTCGTGGCCGTCGCCGTCATCGTGGTGGCGGCGCGGCACGGCACGACGAGAGCCATCAAAACAAGGATGGCGCGCGGCTTTCGCCCACTGATCGCATATCCGGCGGCGATGCTGAGTATAAACGCTTCTAAAGTTGCTCTGGAGGGATACAGGCATTCAGGATAGCCCCATTGCATCTCAGTCCATATATATTTTACCTAGTTGTAGTACAGAAAGTCCCCCATAAGTGCGCCCCGCTGCAAAATTTCCCAACATATTTTCCGCTTAGCTCTCAACTCTGCCGCTGCCAATTTTGCTATCTGTCATAGCATTTCTTGATGTTCGAAGAACAGTTTCAATGGGGGTTGAAGTGTGACTGCACTGTGTGTGTCTCTCTCTCTAAAAATGATCACTGCGAAGTTGACGAATTAATGCTTTGGTTTAGAACGCGTGAATGCAGTAGAGATAGCTGAATGAGAGAACATAGAGCTAGCAAATCGCCAGCAGCACAAATCATTTCCTGGAAAGTTGAAGAGAAAATATTCGCTACTAGAGCATTGCCATGACTCGATTCTGACCCATCGCACTGAGACCATGGAGATTTCTTGCTGTTCTTGCAAACGATCGCTCCTCGAGATCGTCTCCTTCACCCCACACCCACGCGTTCAATCGTCGTAGCACACAAAATTCGCTCCGTTTCATCGTACGACTACGTAAAGCGCAATGCGAGAACTCGTTTTTTATTCTCGTCCGACCTACAACTAGAAAATTTTATGCCGGAAGTCATTTCAGTGAGGCGTTTTTTTCTTTCGTTGCGTAATGCCATTAATGCTACTTCACATTACTTGGGTAGGGAGATTAGTAGGCGGTGAAGGGTCGGCCATTGCGGGCGGTGGATCGAGTTGGTGCGGGGGCGTGGAATCGTGCAAAAAAAGCCAAAGGAACTTGACCAGATGCTGTGGAAGAAGCTATCCTGGACAAAGGTGCAAGAAGTGGGAAAAATTTTGTGGGAATATTATAAGAGCGTTAATTCTATGTAAAGTTTTAATGTCGGCAGTGCCTAAATCTGAACTCGAGAAACTCCACTTTGGTAGGGCGAAATAGATGAAAAATTCGGCTACGAAATAAAATGGCTCCAAAAAATCTCATACTACGGGAAATATGCTTCAAAATGCTATCAAAATTTTAGCAAATCATTGGTAGACGTTTTTGAAAGAGCAAAGAAAATATAGTCTTCACGAGTTTATTTTACTTCTTTCAATAAAAATTTCCTTTCTTTCTGCATCAGAAAATAATGTCTGTTCTGATATTTTTAAACTACCGGCTACTTATCGGTACAGGGCTGCAACACTAACGAGTTTTACGCTCTCCACGAGGACAGCAAAAAATGAACTCAGAACCTTGCCTTTTTCATAAAGATCGTAGTCGTAATAAAAACGATACGGAATCAAGCAAGATTTGTTTTGGTAATTAAATATTTTCGTTGTGCAGCTTCTCACTGACATCTTAGGTCGTTTATGTAAGTAGTAACATGAGAACCTAGTTGGAATTTTTAAAAAGTTCACCTTTATTAAAGCCGAGAAAATTTCACGAAAAAATCGAAGATTAATGAAGTTTCTGAAGCAGTCTGATCGGCTTTTTTTGGCCATCTGGATGGCTACGACTTCGCCCACGCATCATCATTTCGTCAGCTGTTTCCGCTGGATTTTTTTAGCATGCATCCTTCCCTATCACCTAATGTGTGTGAAATTCATTCTTCTCAAAATTTAAATCATTTTTTAAAGAAATTTCATCAAATCACAGAGCTGCAGAAACTCTTCCTTAACCCTTTATATTTGGTCCAATGTTCTGATAGACAGGCAAAACTTTGCGGGCAGAGACCTACAAAAGATCACTTAGGACGCGCTTTCATTAGCAAATCCATTTGGTAACTGGCGTTTTTCGCGACAATGACTTAGCATTAGTAATTTCCGCTAGTCGAAGTGTATTTCCGGACGAGGAACACAGGTCTCTAGATGGGTCGAGAAACGTTCGCTCGTTCATTCGTTCGTTCATTCATTTCACAGAGATTTGAGCGCACTGCAGTGCATTTCGCTCATCGGCCGTCCAATTTGAGAATTTTGCGGTGAAATGACGGAACCAATGACGAACGATAAATACACTGGCAAAGCAGCCCCTCTGAGAAAAAAAAAACCGTCCAACCAGACGCTTGTGACCTTCAACGAACTGTGTGGAGCAGGGATTCATGGAGCAAAAACGAGAAGATAACGATGCCACGCTGCCTTCTAACTTCGTTCCTTATCTTAGTCGCTTAGATCTCGAAAAACCTACAAATCTCGCAGAGAATCATTACTGAAAAAACTTGAAAAGTGTTCAGAAAAAAGAGCAGACGAACCTGACACGCTGTTAAAGTAATTCGCTCACATTGGGTCGAGTTCAGAGATTAGTGAGAGGAAATTGGATGCACTTTTCTGCAATCACATCACTCACTACTATTTCAGGGAGTGCTGGGAATGATAGAGTTCTTTACGCCTGACGAGTTGAGGTACACATTCGGCGTTACGGAGTACGAAAACGGTGAATCGAGTTTTTCATCTTTCTTTGAACTGTGGTTTTACTTTCGTGCAAAAGTTTCAAGAAATTTTTGAAATATCATATTACTGTGAAGGAGGAGGTTCTTTAATATATTACAAGAATTTGTCACTTTGCGTTTTTTTGTCGCAGGCTTAATTTCACGTAAATTTGGTTTTACTAGAATGACTAGAGTTAGTTCTCTCCGTCCATTCCTTCGACCTTTGACTTTAGAACATTATTCCAGCTTAAAAAATTGGAACCATTGTCAAACACAAATGAAGTCACTTGGACTCGCTTCTGTTGAAGCTTGAACTGATTGAGAATATAAAAATTTTAAATATACAAATTTTGTTTCCATTTCGCAGTCACGTGCCAGAGTTCAGCGATTACCTGCCCATAATTTTTGCACTTTTATCTCCATAGTAGGTACACATAAGTTAATCAAAGACAAATGGTAGTCACCTAATACTGGAATTAGGGCAAAACGGCACATTAGTAAGGTAAACTTTTGGTCCTAGATCTAAGTTTAGGTGAACTCTTTTTGCTCGGGTAATTGTAGCAAAAATTGCGTCTGAGGAAATTTTTTAGGAGCAGTTGATTACAACCACACATATCGGTTTATTTTACTCCTTATCCTATTTTACTCAGTGCTTTTTTGTAGGATTTTTTTTAAACTTGTAACTATGTGCATGCATACTCTACATAGCTTGAACTAGTACACATTGCAACAAAGTAATGTGCTCGTAGTTTTAGTAAAAGTCTGCATCAGGGAAAAGTACTTACCCCCTCCCCCCAGACCTGGGTGTGACATCAAATAGTTAACAGCGAAGTATATCTCGAGCTCTGTAAATACTGTTTTTTGGTTCTGGACAGCGTTATTTTGCAAGCACTTTGTTTTGTTAACGGTATTTTATGACAGCTACTAATTATTACCAATAATATTAAAGTAGTACTTATCTTCTGCATGGAAAACCTTTTTATCTTGATGATCTGTGAAAACTGCATGTCTATCCAGACTTCTGATACTATTTTCCCAGCCTAGCACTCTTATAAGGTGATAATTCACATGTCAGTTGAAACTTCTTTGTATTCTTCGCCATATAGAAAGTTTTTACGAGTTTTTTTCCTTTTCGCGTGTCATACTCAAGTACAAAGTAATGCACAATAGAGGAGTCGGTAACAGAAACCTGAAAGATTTCCGGTGAGAGCGTCGTGTAGCTGTTTGCCCCGATGACCTTGACAGAAGCTCAATTGAGCGAAATGCCCCCGCAACGTGAAGAAACAAAACGAAATGTGAATCAACAAAGCCGATTCGATTTCTTAAAAGAAATTTCTCGTAGACATCACTAACCTCCGAAAAAAGAACTGCCGACATCGTCAGCAGTTCTTTTTCTGTGGGAATTTCCGGTTGTCTAGACTGGATCATGTACAATAGAAGGCATATTTCACCCAAATTTCTATCGTAGAAGAAAATTCGTATTGTTCTGTCTGCTCAAAAATATTTAGAATTCCATCGATTTTTCGTTTTTGTAAAGTCTTCGCCAGCTAATTTCGTTCCACCACATATCGACGTATCTTGATGGGGCTGTGACAAAGTTGTCGATGTGAAATTCTCTGGAAACTTTTATCAGTGGTTATCACAGGAGAAGGACCGCTAAGTGCACTTTTATTAAACGAATTCATTTGTCGACGAATTAGCCTTGCTTTTCAAATAAAAATGGTGGGATCTCAAAAACTTGCAAGTGTGAGCTGTTTTTCTAAAATCATTAGAAAAGAACGTTGTCGATTCCTCCTTAGGAGTGGTAGAATATTTTAGAAACACCTGAAGAAAATAAAAGTTTCAAAGGAATATTTAGGAGAAAGCTCGCTAGCACAAGACTTGAGTTTTTTAAGACTCCAAAGTCCAACAAAATACAAGCGCCTAGCCTCTTAATGGGAATAAATAATAAATAAATAGGTTGACAAGATCTCCAAATTATTACTAGAAGCTTTCCATAATTTTGGCCGTTTCACATGCGATCTCCACGATTACGATTTCCAACCATTCTTTGCCCAAATTTTCATTTTCATTAGTATTTTTTAAAAGAAATCTCAAAGACTTCATCTTTACTCCATTTCATGCTTAAGACCGAAAATTGTTGGAACGAAAGGTGTCGCTTTCAAGTTTTTTTCTACTCAGTTAAGTGTTTTCACAGAGATTCTTCGACTTTTGAAGGAATGCTCTGAAAATTGAGGGCTTTCTGAATACTCCTGTGTTACTATAATTTCTACTTTTTGGCTGATCAGAGGTTTTCAACGTTTTCCTTTTTCTGCCATGCTATAAAGCAAAATGAAGTTGTGCTGTTGTCTTTTCCACCTCAGAGCAAAAATTTGTATATGAAGATCTTCCACTAGAACGATTTCTTAAACTACAAGGGCTAGAAAGGAATCTATGACGTCTTTAACAAAAAAGTATACTAATACGCTAAAAAGCTGTGATGAATGGAACCTTCACAGATGACAAGGATTAAACTCTTCGAAAATCTTGTACGACATGTTTCTTCGGCTGCTTTTTCAATTCGCTGTTGTGTCATTCACACGAAATCATTCCAGTTCCTCCCCATCATGAAGTTTTTCCCAAGTTCACATATCATCCAGATGGAACGTTAGATAGCATGTCACTTGAGGTAAGTCGATCTATAAATGAGATATGTGGGATTGCTATGATTATGTAGAACGTGTTTAGATAAACTACAAAAATTACACTTTTAAACTAGATGCAGTAGTAGAACAATTGTTGGGGGACCAGTTCACGGTTATCTACCGGGACGAGAAGCGCGGCGGTAAGTCGTACGCATGAGCGGCTTCTAACTCTTAAAACTTGGCATTAGATGAATACCTCTGTAAAAGAAACGGCTTTTCAGGTCAACTACTTTTGAATCCGAAGCCAACTAGTTGTCACTACAGGTTCTCCTTGAACGAGACACATGGTGCGGTTAGTAATTGCGATGGGAGAATAGTAAGTCAAAAAATTGAATACAACATGAACTTTATGTACTTTTACTGGTTTTCGTCTGGAAACACGTCCTCTTATGTGATCTTTAGTCTTTTATGCATCTTTTTATCTCTTCTTTCTTCACAGCTTCCATCAACTTGTTCTCTTCCATGTATTATTTGCGTGGAAGGGTGGATTTCTGCATAATTTTTCGGCACCCAAGTTATCCTTTTGAAAGTCTGTACTCCAACAACTTGTTCTCGTCTCATCTCTATATGCAAAGTTTGAAGTTTTGCCCATCTCGTTATAGTGACTTCAAAGTTTTCATAGCAGTCCTTTGTGCTATTGTTAGATGCGCCAAAACCTCTTCTACCTCGGTCAGCTTAATTTATTCCGACACGCACAGAAGTGTCGCGCGGAAACTCCGAGCCCTCCCTCGACAACACGGGTGTTAACAGGGTGTTGAGTACATTTTTCAAAAAAAAAACTTTGTTGTACTTCTTGATCTTACTTTTTGCTTGTATTTCTATCTATTTGAAGAACATAGTAAGGAGGAAAAACTTTAGCAGGCGAAAGCTGCTATTAATTTTCGACACCCATAATTTCGCTCTCAACTTTGAATTTTTTACGCGCTCGTCAAAACTTGAAATCTTGGCAGCTCGCCAAGCCTACAATGTTGTGCAAATTTCAAGTGACACTGCATGAGATGGATTCGAGTTGAATTCAAGTTGCTAAACCACACGTAACTCTTTCAAATTTTGGCACATGTTCAACTTCCAGCTGTTCAACGTGTCCATTAGCATTATTCGCACTTTGTAACGAGAAAAAGCTTCTGCTTTTCTCAGAGTAGTCGCTTCTAAGTGTAAAATTTGGATAGCGGCACGTTTTCGAACTTTGCAGCACGGTTTTTCTCAGCCGAAATGCAGTTTCACTTCACGCTGAGTGCGCACATATCCCAATAGACGAACTGAAGTTAGTGTAAAAGTTGACGGACGGTCGTAATTGAAGTAGTTTTCGTATGGGAACGTTAGCCTAAAGCTGTTTCAACTCTGACATCGTTCCCAAGGTTAAAGCTCGGCCATGGGGACACAGAGGGACGGTTTTGAAGCGTGGCGACGGGGGATGTTTTCGATTTTTCTCCCGCTTTCGCTGTTTCGATGGTCGGCTGTAAAAACCTCATTGTTGAAAGCGTTTAGCGGCTAACTGATGATGGCAATGTCACTCAAATCGTTTGTCGCGAGGGTTTACGAACTTTGTGTGAACGTTCGCTTACGCTGCCATCATTTAAGCTCGGTGACATTCTTACGACAATGGTCGGCAGCAAAGTTCACGCGATCTCTCGCGACAAACGCGAGGCGAGAAAGTTCGCTGCGAAGTAGCGAAATGGTGAAAGAGGCCGATTTTTTCGGGGGTCAGTCCTTGTACTCGGAAATAGTAAAAAATACAATAGTAATAAATGCTTGCAGTCATGTAAAAGCATCTCTAAAACTCGGCTTCAAAAATTGGACAGTTTCAAAGACGCCCCCGCAATTCCATTCAGAGCCTGGATTCACCAGCTTATTTCAGTTCCTTTTCATTTCCTGTGCCCAAAAGTTCCAATCCAATGATGATCTTTCTGATACATTTAAAAAAAGTCTGAAATGGACTCCAGAACTGACACATCACTTCAGCCTCCCCACCCATCATTTCTAAACCCTTTAAACTGTTTCCGGTTATCATTCATTCTTCATGCATGTTATACCCCAAACTGATCAATGAATAGTTGAAACTGAGTCTTGAACGAAGGTACAAAAACTCCGAGTAGACGGTGTTTTCTGTCTGCGGTTTACTAATAACTTTTATTACACTACTGCGCAAAAAGTCCTCATAAGTCATGTGCAAAAGTTTGCGAAATGTTCTCAAATTTGTTCTTTCAGGATTTTTGATCCGTAAACTTGTATCGAGTTCTTTGATGTCTTATTTTGCACTGTTTCTAAACTTGAATGAATGGAAGGTTATTCATAGGATAGGTTCATTGTTTGAATGAAATTCTGCACAGTTAGACCACCAAATTCAAACAAAAGGTTCTTCTATAGCTATAATTTGATTAGGTAACCTGTCATTTTGAATGTGTTTCATATTAAACGTTCAAGTGAAATCTCTCTGACTCATCCTGAAAACAACTTTTTCCCATTTACTGCTGTAAGAAGCAAATTTTGAAAGTTTTTAGCCTCTTCGAATTAGATCACCGTCTACTTTATTTTTAGAATGCAACTTGTTTCATGGCTTCTTTTTACAAATCTTTCTGAAGGATCTCTGACCTCGTCCACGAAGGTTTTATATTATATCTCGAAGTACTACCCTATTTTGCTGACTTTTAAAGACCACTCCTACAAAGCAAACGTGATCTAGATGGAGAGATTCCAAATGTTTGTGTTAGGAAAATTCTCGTTTTGGGGTGTGAATAGGTTTTCTAGTAAAATTAAAGGTAAAAAACCCCTCTCTGGTCTCTTAAAGATTTTCACTGGAAAAAATTCTCTACTATGAATTTCTTTAACAGTAAAAGTGATTCAGATTCTTAAGAAATTCCTAAACTATTACCAATTTCTAATGGCCGGGCCTTACTTACTTGTCGTTTTGCTTTCTATTAGCGAATTTTCTCAGTTTTGCTTTTTTATATACTCGTCTAAATTTGATGGTGGTAATTCTTATACGTATTTGCTACTGCAGTTTTTCAAAAGCTGTCCATCGAAAACTCTTCTCCAAAAACTGCAGAAACCCTTAGTTATGCCGAAGCTTCAAATATGACAAAAACCGGAGCCTAGTAAAATAATGAGAAATTGCTTAAAGGTTCGGCGAAAACTCTGGAGATTTTTGTTCTATAAAATTTACAAGGTGAAAGAATATCTAAATAGCATAGTCAGTATGGTTTATTTCCTTCTACTGAGTAAGTCATGCTATATTTTCTCCTACTTCTGAAACAACACAACCTCCATCCGCGGAAAACTTCTTCTTTCATGAACTTCCATGAATGCTCTCTTGTTCCAGTCAATTTTTTGACTAATTTGTTTAAAAAATCGGCTCTTTCCAGATTTCCATTTTTTCCCCTCATTTTCGAAGATATACTCTTTTATATGGTCTTTTTTTGAAAAATTTGGCCCTTTTTCAGAAAGGAACAATCATTGACAACAGTGGTGTTTACGTGATTCACCCTTATCCAGACAGGCATGCTCACCGATCCAAAAGGGGCGTAGATAACGGTAAACATCCATATTGCCCCGGGTCTTTCACAGTTCTGCTAACTTTTAATTTTTCTTAAGAAAATGGGGTTCATGTGGTATTCAAACGAGAAGCCATAACACCGATCGCGGACTTCTGTGGACTAGATAGTGTTGTTACCGAGGAACAGCTCACTGAAGACGATTCAGCCATATTCGAAGATGTTTTTGTTACCGGGCAACGTCTACAGCAAATGAGCGACCTAGTGGTAAGTTTGTCGGTATTATTTACTTTTTACTGGATTACTTTGCAGTAGGATTTTCTCTTGCAGGTCGAACTAGCAGTTTTCGTTGACGAGACGTTGTGGAGGCATTTTAGCAGCAAGTATGGAGCCCAAGCCCATACTAAACTGCAGGACTACATGCTTACTCTGCTGAACAACATCCAGATAATGTACTACCAGCCATCCGCCTCTCCACCGTTGACTTTTCGGGTCATTCGCTATGAAGTGCTTACTAGTCAACCGGTAGGTAAAAACCGAAGCATTTAAAATGGGCTACTACAAAGTAAAAAGTATGAAAATCCAGAGCTCCATTGCTGGCAGTACTCACAACCATGGCAACGCTCAAATGTACCTCGACCGCTTTTGCCGATACCAGCGAAACCTGGGCATCCGCGATTGGGACCACGCAATAATGCTAACAGGGTATGTCGAAAATTTAGTTAAATAATTCAGTCTTCTAGAAGTTTCAGCACAAAACTGAGCATTTCAGCTACGACATACATCGTGGAGCCGGTTCAAGATCAATTTCCGGAATTGCCCGACTTGACGGGATGTGTGATCCTTGGAACACCTGCACTCTCGCCGAAGGACTCGATTTCACTTCGGCGTTCATTGGCACTCATGAGCTGGGTCACAGGTGAGGGCTAGGCCTCTTATCACTCTAGAAAAATGTGAAAAAGTTAGCTTTCTGAACTTTATTTACGGAGTTACTTGTAATTTTCATATTTGGGTCCTCTTGTTCCTTTAAAACATTATTTCGCGCTCCACTGTCTATGAAATGTATTTGGGGGTGTCGCGCTTTGACCTGCAGGATCAGAAATTCCCTTAAGTTTTTTCTGCTTTGTAATCTTTCTTTCGCCTTGAAAGAAATCCGATTGCACTGCAAACTCATCTGGTACATCCGGAGACGCTGAAGGCCGGAAAACATCAAAGTTCAAGACTTCTTTCGACGTTAATTGCCCTTTCCCCCAACCAGATCGAACACGACTTGCAAATCTGCGCCAAAAAAGATATTATCTCTGCTGAATTCGCGCCTTTGTTCTTTTTCGAGGTCTAGCACGATTAAAGGAGTTTAACCGGGGAAGCCCCCGGTTTAGCCTAGTCTCTAGACGCGTATCCGGGGTAGTTAACGTTGCAGCGAAAAGTTCGTGTTCGCTGAGTGAATTTTAAGCCGGTCACACGAAGAACGTCTTCGTATTACTACATGGCATGACTTCATCCGTCACCTCTTTCGCGGAGGGCATACTAATGAAAAAGTTGCCACGACAAGTCGATTCAAATGAATTACATGGAAAAAAAACGGAGACGACGTAAATCCTTTCACTTCCCACGCTGCAAACCTCGACTAGCCACTAACCGTCTGCTTTTACTTATCTGAAGAAGCTCTGCAGGGGAGAAAACGAGAAAACGAACGAATGGTACATAGTTTCAAGTATTCGAACAAGTTAACTCTGCAGGGACTTAAGCTCTTCTTGGCTGTTCAAAAATGTAATGAATCGTCCTATGCAATTTTTGGTAAATCTCCACTTTTTGAGAATTCGAAGCACTCAAGACTTTTCCACCATTTTTGCTGGTCTGGATCGGACGCAAGCTCTTTTTCAATCGTTAGGATATTGTACCTTTGCTGATGATTGATGGAAACGC